>JAMKCH010007337.1:0-44202 GCA_023653785.1 Ophioderma brevispina | reverse complement strand
ACCCCTATGTATTGCAATTTGGCTGTCTCGGTCTCTCACCCCAAGACCTCTAATTTGTTTTGGGGGGGGTAGGGGAGCGTCACCAAATGCCTCTGGGTCTGAATCGCTAGCCTTAACACCAATAGCTTTTATATTGGAGTGCCATCCCACCCCCCCCCCCCACCCCTCCTAAGGTTTTAAAATTAACTAAGGGCGGGGGTCCTTATTTACGCGCCAGGGGAAATGGAGGAATTGAGGGGATGCGAAGAAATGTATGCGAGAGAGTGGAAATATGATTTTTTTTCAATCAAGAAGCGAGGAGGAACAAACTTTCAAGGGGAATGTGGATTTTTTTAACGGAAGCGACGGGTGAATGCGACCTTTTTCGCCGACGAATTGAAAACCTTGCTGCCTTCCCCCTGGTTTAAATAATGACCGTTGCCTAATGTAAATTAATAATTCTTCAAGAAGCCAAATTGAGGACCTGCTATAAAGGCAGAAGGTCTTATCAAACTAGTGTGAAATTCGGCGGATTTACTAAGGAAATAGATTGGTTTTTAATGCTTTTACATTGTAACAACATACATCGAAGCCCATAACTCGCTATGAAAGTATTACGTACTTCATATTCCACTGAGATACACTATTTTGGGATCTTTACATCACTGTCAAAAAGCACAGCACCGCCACGTGAGCACTACAACCAAAGAGGTTCTATATGATAGAGAGGCAAACGGTTACGTAATCTTTAAAATACAACAACCGTCTCCGCATTTTTTGCCGCCCACAAAGTAAACCTAGAGTACCAACATATAAAGCAATGGCTGCCCCTCCGCTTCTCCACATACTGTGGGTGCCGCTTGGTCATATACACTAATCGGTGTGATACAAATTAATGTATGGTGTTAGAGGTGGCCAGTGTAAAATAAGTGTACCTGGATCATTGTACTCAGACACTCCTTTTTTCTCATAATGCCATGCGCTCTTACCGTGAAAAGATGTATTCACTGAGGCGGTTTTTTAAATCAGACGACTGATGTGTCATTTCATTCGTTGGTGGCATGGGTAGAACACATTTAAACACCCAATACACCCCACATACCAACAACTGATATTTTGGTCGATTGTTTGTATCGAATGGACATTATTTTGTTATATCCAAGCACCCAAACTGATAATTATTTCCGTGCAATATTCAAATGTCAGCGCCCGCACGGACGACTGGTTTTGATGGCGTTCAAACACCCCCCCTTGGCTACTACTGCATTATAGGGGTTGCCATTTCAGGTTTGGCATGCAAGCTGGTTTTCTTGGTGGCACTTTAATGCATTGCTCATATTAGGCTTCATTTCGGAGAGCTGTTAGTGCGATCAAATTGCTTTGTAAAAACATCAAAAATTCTTTGATCTCTGTAATCTAGTACATCTTGTTGATTTTTCTGGAATATTTTCGTGTGAGAAAAAAAATCGTGAATTTTTCACAAAATCCATACTCAGGAAACCACGCAGTCTGATTCACTATCACAACGCCCAGCTGTAAATACTTTGTCGATCACTAGTACTTCCACAACCCACACTCTTGAGAGTTCCTGAACGGCAGTCCGCAACGCTCCGTTTACACATTTCGTCGTCACCGTTAGGCCACTTAAATGCTAAACTCACAAAAGTGTGTCCATCGTGGCGTGTCTATGTTTTTACCATGCCGTTTTCCCAATGGGCGTTGAAAGGTGCTTCGAAAATTTGCTCATTTTGTGAGATGAATTATCGAGGTATCTCACGCGATAGCTAACCAACCTACCATCATATTTTTCATTCCCTGATTTTAGAAGTTAAAGGGAAGATATGCTGCGACAACATAGTTGAGCGGGAATGCTATTGGATTAGTATTATTTGGAATTAATTGATGATTTCTGTAGAATGTGTTTGCTCGCTACACACTACACACACTACAATTCAGTTGGAGTCTCGGTTCACACGGATTACGTAATAGGTAACTGAACTCCTACTCATATCAAGTAGAGAATACAATACCATAAATCGGAACAACCACCTTTAAATTAAGACATAATGTTGAGTTATTCTCAGGCAGAACTAGGCGTTCCCATGATTTTTACAGTCCTATCACCTGGGAGTTACAGTAACATGTAACCCAGTACTTAAGATACTGAGTTACAGCAACGTATGGGCCTTCAATGGCTAGCATTTACCCTGACTTCGGCGAAGTTCAACTTTCAGAGACCTAATTGTTTGTAAATTATTTCGCGCACCCTCAAGTACGTTTTTTCCATGCAAGCACATGTGTATCTCATGGATTCATAGAGATTTGTTGATGTCAATTTTTCACTTTAACCTATTTCGGAAAACTAGTGGATTTCTTCGAGTGTTATACTAAATTCCTCCCAGAACCGTATCGTAGATATAAATCGCAAGGACTCATTGGATTAGTAATCCGCCACTGGCGAATGTACGCATTCGGAGTTTTTTGCGCCGGTGATATTCTATTCCTTGACAAGCTGCTAAGCCACACCCGCTGCGGGAGATACGGCCATCACACACGTCGATCGCGTGAGCAATGAGTGACGAGACAGGTGCACACAACAGAATGGTACTATGGAGCTTCTCTCCGAAGCAATTTCACAAAACCACCAAAAAAAAAACAATGCATGGCAAGAAACCCCTTTGTAACATATTGCATTTATCATTTAAATTTTAAAGAAGGAGCGCCCCCGGGGTTTGAATTTTGTCTCGAGATATCTCCGCAGAGGGTGGGGCTTAGCATCTTGTCAGAATATAGATCACCGGCGCAACAACACCGAATGCGTAGTTCGCCAGTGGCGGGCATACTAATCCCATGAGTCCTTGCGATTTCTATCTACGATGAACCGTCATTAAGGGCAGTCGGGTGCATTAAGCGCTTTAGACTCTAAATACCGCTTCATTTGAACGGATAAATCCCAACCCTCGACACCAGCCAAGGACTCATAAGTTGTCGGCTCCTTTCATTCACACGCTGCCTTTAATTGGTTGTATTTCACGGACTAGTCAGACGAGGGTAGCCAAGAAATCACAAATTTAGTCCGTCTTCATTGTTTTAATACAAAAAGCAGTGTTATTATATCCAATTGTTAGGATAGGGCCGATTAAAAAATTATCCGAATCTTAAAGCCCTCCCTCCCTCACTTTTTTGGATAGGCCAAACTTTTTTTTCCAATCCTGAAATTTTAATGGATTAGTTTACTTTCTTTTTTTTGTGTGTAGTGGGCTTGAGCCTTGGTCAGGCATCGTCTGGCATTGTGTGGAAACGGAATTTTGTTCATCGTGGTGTGCAATTTTGTTTACCGTGTGTACGACCTTTAACCTCGTGAATTTATGCTTCCGGTTTCTAAATTGGACTTCATGCTGCTTTGAGAACGATCGCTCTGATTCCTATTTCTCAAATGACCCTTTCCCTTTGGGATAACAAAATTAAAACTATGGTATGTAATATGTAAGCATTGCATGAATTCACATGAATGCATGTTGAGTGCGTATTGGCGGTATTTTTTGCTTGGTAAACTTGCAAAGTTTGGTTCATTAATACCGTATGTCACTTTTAGTATACAACGAATTAGGACATGAGAATCAGCTGTTCGATAATGGCCACGTGCTAATGATTCAATTGATTCGAATGTCCGAGCTGGCACTGGTGACTGTTAGAATCTCACTCCTTTTAAAAGCTTCTATGTTCCGTTCAGTGTCTCCTCTTCATCTGCTCCACTTCGAATGGTGATGATATATGTGTTTTTGGAGGTTTGCTTTCGTTGCTCTTCAAAATTCTTCAACACAAATCATCTTTCCTTTATGCTTTCAATTCACCAATGGGTCAAATCACCGTACGACGTAACAGCTGTGCTAATTGTGGAATGCGCATGATTTTAAAAACAGCTCGTATCCTCTCGAAGCCGCAATGTTTGAATTTGTCCGGGGAATTTTTGTTATCTTAAAGCTAAAAGTAGCCTTACCAAAAGGGACCGCCATTAGATATCCAGGGGGGGGGGGTTAAGGAAGTTTACCCAACCGCATTGAGTGCAGTAGTCGATTTTTTTTCCGAGGGAGTGGTCACTGAACTTTCGCGCGGTCACAACAAACCTTAGCGGGATCATAAAGGGAGCCATCTATGAATGATTAATATTTCGCATAAAAGCCGGTATGTGTAACAGAGCCCTCTTTTTTGTGGTATAATGCCATTGTCATAATGGATCTAGGCTTAATTAAGCTTAGTTACGGCGTGAATTGCGTCACGATATTAGAATAGAAGAAAATGCAATATAATAATAATAGATATGAGATAATACTGGGTTAAATAGAATGGGACAGCACAGCACACACAATAAACTTTAAAAAAATTCAAAAATTCGACTATGGTCATACATATTAAGTGTGGACCAGATCATCGAGTTGCTCCGCTTTGTGCTCACTACATCTTACTTCACTTACCAAGGGTTTTTTTTTCAGACACAAAGTCGTCAAGGTGCATCGATGGGTTCGCCCTGTAGTCCCTAACCGCGGACTTCTACATGGAATGGTTTGAAGAACTTGCCAGCAGTAAACCGCCCATGGTCAAACCATCTTTCTGGGGTCGTTACGTGGTTACGTGGACGATCTCCTCGTTGTCCATGAGAAAGAACCACATGTGACCAGTTTCCAACTTTCTTGAGAGTTCTGTGATCCAGCAATCCAATCCATTTGTGAGAGAGAGCTAGACGTTAGATTTCTATGTTGGACACTCTGAAGCACAGGAACGACGGGACCATAAAGATCACCATCTACCAAACCCCACCCATACCAACCGTATTTTGGACTTTCAATCCCATCATCCCTTACAACATAAGCTGTCTGTTGTTCGCACTCTAATTCATAGAGCGGAAACTTGTGTTACGGGTGGGGCGGAGGACCAAGACAACCCTTGAGAAGATACCTCAGAACATCCCTCGGTATCTGTGGGTATAACGATTGGGTGTTTGATACAGCCACTCCCGGTCCCCGTGCGTCGAGTACTCGCCAACACGTTATACAGTCAACCGCACAAAGGAAGTGTGGTTCTAACCTTACGTCCCAGGGTGCCTCGGAAAGCATACGCAGGATTTACCAAATGGTATCGAGTTCATGTTAAACAACAGAACACGCTTCGCTCTCTTCTCGTTGCCCCAAAGGACAAAACTCCATCCATGAAATATTCTGGCACTGTTTACCAGATAAGTTGTCAAGACTGTAGGTCAGCCTATGTAGGTGAATCGGGCCGACCCCTTCGCCGTCCGGGTTAAAAGAACATCAAAGAACTGGAGCCGTCAACTCACCTGTTTTTGATCATAATAAAGGCACAAAACATTGACTGGGACAATGTCAAGATTCTGGATAAAGAATCTGATTGGTCAGGAGAGGGGTAAGGAGGCAATCACTCACGACTTCACAGAGTGACCTCAACCGTGACCAGTGCGGCATCGTCTCTTTCCAGAGCATACAGCACTCTCCTTTGTCAGAGATCACGTGACCTTCGGTCACGGCCTGATGATCTCTTGATATCTCATCAACACACCATCATCAACAACTCAGTGAGTGATTCAAGCTACAGTGTTACGTGGCGAAATCTCTCAGGTGAGCAATTAATTTGCTTTGAGAAAGGTTTAATCATTCTAACATGACCAAAGTTGTTTGGGTCATTAGACCAAGTGGTAGTAGACGAAAAAGGGCCTTAGACCAGGTGGACAGTAGACCAAATGGATATTAGACATCTGGTTGTTAAATTGGATGTAGGACTAAATGGTTATTAGACAAATGGTACTAGACAATATGGGTTTAGGACGAAATGAAGCTAGACCAAGTGGCATTAGACCAAGTGGTTATTACACCAAATGGTTAACAGATAAACCGTGAGATCCTATAGTACAGTAAAGCCCACAGTGTACTAACACTGTGGCTCATAAAGTTGGAATAAAATAATTTACCACTTTTTAGCGAAATAATTCTTACAGTGTGAGTTATTTAGAGTAGCTAGGTGTATATCGCACAATACGTGAATGATCAGTATCTTCCGAACAATCACCATGAATAGTCACATGACCTTTACGAACCGTGACCTTAGCCTGAAAGGAAAGGGTGTTTTGAACCCAGCTTACAGATAACATTGTTGGGGATTTTATGCATCGGAAATGTTCAATATAATAGCACTGTTGTAAATTGTCAATCAGTCATAACAATCGAGTTATGGCCACTTGGCATGAATCAATGCGTCCAGACGTCGCAGCATACTGTCCACAAGGTTGTTATGATGTCAATGGGCAGAGCGTCGCAGACCTAACTCCTGTAGTGGTGAGGAAAGATTGTCCCTATAATCGATGGCTCGGTCGAAAGATCCCAGCATGCTCGATAGGGTTCAAATCAGGGAGCAAGTACGGCCAACACATGGTATCTGCTCCACATCCTCTGCCTCAAGAAAACTTGTCTCACTACAGTGGCCTGTGCGGCGTGACATTGTCTTGCAGCCGAAAATTGTTACATAAACCCGCTCTTGCACATGGCAGACAGTGGTTTTCCAGAATGTCCGTCACGACGACGTTCATGTTTCCATCTGGCACCATCGTGATGTTTTTCCTCCATAATGATACCGGCCCATACCATCACTGAGCGCCACCACCTTGAGTCAATTCCTGAATAAAGTCATCCCGGAGGTTCTCAGCACGTAACGACTACACTTTGAAGGATGTAGCGGCTCTCGCCAATAAACAAAACATTCTCCAGTGTCTGAACTGTAAATCTTTTGTGCTCCCTAGACAGCGAAGTCAAACTCTGTGGTGAATGGTGGGTTGGGCTTGGACATTTGGTCATTCGTCTTGCACGGTAACCATGGTAAAACAATCTCAGATTTACCAGTTTGGCAGCCTGGTTTGGAGGGAAACGTTGCTTCCATAGTGTCTTCTCCACAAACGTCAAAGACGCCCGTTGGCATGTTCCAGGGCTCTACGGCACAGATTAAGCAGTCGGAGATCATCTTGTCTGGTAGGTCAATCGTGGCGTCCTGAAGATTTCGTGGCCTCAAATGCCCCACCTCTTGATGATGTGTGAGGATTTTACAGACCGTACTCTGCGATATTCCGAGGAAAGCAGCGACTCTGGCTTGTTTGTACCCTTCCCGTCGGAGTGCAAGTACTCTTTGGTGTATTGACAATGCCGTTGGATGAGGCATAGTCTAGGGAACCTCTGTGTCAGTTTTTATTGTAAAGGTAACAACCAACTCTGAAAAAATAGGCTCCTTGCACACTGGCTTGGGATAAAGAACAAACAACAGACGTCTGACATTTTACAGCTCCCATCAAAAGGCATTGTTACATAATTCAAAATTATGCATGGATTCACTTCATCTGGGTAGTTGGGGCTCATTATGTAATCATTCACCTACTCTTATATGATTACTGAGGCGTTCAAATAGAAATACGTTTTACGATTGGGTCTGAAAAAATATGCAAACTTTAAATATGAGCAACAGTGTATAAACCCACAGTAAGGTGAGACAAGCCTTATCGGTTTATCACGGATGGACATTTGACAAAGTTTGAAAGCCTGTAAAAAAAAAAATAGGGGTGTGAAGGGTACTGCCAAGTATGTTGAAACTTATTAATTTGGTTACCATGGTTTCATACTAAAAATCCATAAAACGTTCAATATCACGGACGGACGAGATAAATTGGGTTTGACCTTTTGTATTCTTTCATCTTTCGTCAAACCACTTGCATTAGCTAATCTTCAACACAAAAGTTAATCAAATTAGTTGGCTTCTGTGTAAGATGGATACATAATCCCCACCTACAGGAAAACACTGACGATCACAGCTAATTTTAATGGAGGTAGGGTTATTTTCGTGGTAGATCTAGGGGAACAGACCGTGAGTGGGTTTGAAAAACTGAAAAATAGCGTAAAAAATATTCAAAGTGTCAAAAAACAGGATGAAAATGAAAAGTAAATATTTGACTCTTTGAAACATTGAAAAAGAGCTGACATCAGTATAGGCCTGAATATGGACAAAAATTATATTCACAAAAAAAAAAAAACATATTGAAGTTTATTTTCAATTTAAGGTAAATGAAAATCAGAGCAACTTCCATATGTCTAAAAGTATCCTGATGACCACCGAGGTTTGACCTGTGGAAGTGAAATACCAGTTGAAGAGCTCCGTTCCACACTTCAGGAAGCGGATACTAGGCTTTTGCTTCATTTTTCTGTTACCCGAGTGGAAGGCATAAAGCGAGCAGATATTTATGCCAATGACACTGATGTAATAGTAGTGTGTATCTACTACTACAAAACTTGAGGAAATGGGGTTCTGAGATTAATATAATCTCACATGTGGTTGGAGGAGTTTTGGATGAAGACTCAACGGGACTATCTGCCTATACATAAAATAGCTGCCAGGCCTAGATGAAGATATCTGCAGAGCCCTCCCACTACTCCACAGTCTAAGTGGGCGTGATATAGCTTGAAGAGTAAACCAATTGCAATTTAATTAAGTAAACTTTCCATATGATGATACAATGGAAAAATGACCCTCACCATCAATGTGTAAAAGGAAATGTCCTTTCAAACATGATAACTTTGGAGGCAAATTTACTCAAAGTGAACCCCTAACCAGTGACCCCCCTCTTGTAGTTCAGCATATTTATTTACGTATCCTGTACACAATTCAGCTTGTACCTATTATTTCCGCCTCGGGTTACAACACATACCGACCGTTTCCTGGACGACCTATTGAAGTATGTACGAATACAAATGACAGATTTGAGAGAAAGAAGAGTGTTGTGAAATGTACAGATATACGTGCGTCTCAATACAAGTGTAACACTCGGAAATTGCTTGTTTTAGGCATGAAATCGTAATTTATAAAAAATTGATGTCAAATTCAAGATGAAGAACCGATCTTCCAGTACAATTTACGCCATCACGATAGCTTTGACAATTGGGAATACTACGCAATTGTTTGCAGGTAAGCGAACTCCCTCTGTGGCACTTTTCAATAAAGCGAAGAAAAACACGTTTCTGAATAACATTTTCAACCAATGCATTGTGTAAAATAACAGCATCCTTAAAGACATTCTCCATGAGAAAATCTTTAATAACTTAATTTAAAGATCTCCTTATAATATTTTCAAAGTCATTAAAAAAAATGTGCACAATTCCATACTTGGAGTGATAATTGAACTATCAGTGCCACATTACTGGCCCTACAAGAGATGTAAAATTCACATGCGATATGCAAAAATGTTACTGGAAACACAATACTGGAGAGTCATATGAGTTTCAAATATTTGTTCGATTTGTGAAAAAAGTAAGTCCATGATCTCAGTCTTTCTTCTTGTTCTTGAAAATCTAAAAGTCCCTGCTCGGGATGGGATGAGACATAAAAGTTCTTAAAAAAGTTTCAGCGGCTCAATCTCCTTATTCCTTCGACATGGACCACCTCTCGCCGAATGCAGCGTGACGGCTCGTGAACGCATTGACTCGACAGCCCTCCCTGGCATCCTGCTGCGGCTGAGTTGCGTGACCTAGTCTGTGATCCTTCTCTGCAGTTTTGGGATACTCGCGGGTGGGGTTCTGTAGACTTTGCTCTTCAAATCCCATAAATACAGTCCTAACGGACGTCAGGTATGGAGACCGCGGGGGGGAAACAACTCGTGACCGATCCCAACCACTCGGTGCGGACACAGTTTCATGGAGCCTGTAGTATACAGCTCTTGCCACGAGGCCAGGGTGACCATCTTGGACCCAACCACACTCCTAATGGAGCCATTAGCGTTCAGCTGATAACAGCCAGTACGTAGAAGAGGAGGCACAGCCAAGTTCATGAACAATTCAAGGTTCTTGTCGTTCTCTCTGAGTGTTTTCTCTGAGGAAAAGCGGGCCGACAATTGTCCCGTTGCCCATCATGCATCAAACCAGGCGTTTCTCTCTCGCTTCTGGAGTTCTGTTATAAGTCCAGTCATCAGGAGTTGCCTCTGGGGGCGTAACGTTGCACATTTCGAGAGTTCACCATGGCATTCATCGGTTATAAAGTGGCTTCGGCCCCAATCAAGACATATGACAAGAAACCGTGGTTGCTGGTTAACTAACCAGTGACAGTATTGAGCCTGAGTTGGTCATCTCCGTCCTCTAAGGATTGCATGTGTTCCATGACGTACGAATGCCACTGCAAATCGAAGCGGGTGATTTTATTGAATGAGCTAGTGGATGTCGGCTAGAGGGTGTGTCTGGCGGAGATGGTGGGAACCGGTTGGAGAAGAACGCCGTACTCTGTCAATATTTCAGATGGGTTCTTGCAGTTTTTGGTCTTCCTGAATTATCAGAGTTCAAGTTGTGACTGGTGGCATAGGTAACATACTTCCGGTAGTTCCTTGTCACCGCTTTGACGAACAGGTAATTTTCTACCCGCGAAAACTTGCAACTAAATTGTCTGATGACTTCTGCAACGTTTCGCGTTTCATGATACTGCAAAACCATGAACACTCTCTCATCAGAGAGTAAACTGAAAATGTTGCCCATTTTCCTGATGCCATGTTTCTTTTCAGGCACCAACATCCATCTGACATGATTGCTAAAGATCATGATGAAGCACTTTCTGATGAAGGATTAGTTACATAATTGATATCATAAGAAAAATGCACTATACACAGTGCTTAATGTGATGGGTGCCAAATCAATTATTAAGAACAGTTTTCAAACATTTACACCAGTCTTCATTGGCTAATTGGTTTTGAAAATGTTAGTACAGAAAAGTGTTTAATTCGCTTTATTGACAAGTGGACAGAGTGGATTTCGCTGCCTGCAAAAACAATTGCGTATTCTCAAGATGACAAAAAGTATCGGATGGGGTAAATTGTACCGAAAAGATAGGTCCTTTATCTTAAAATTGGACATTCAAATTTGTATAAATTCCGACACGATTTCGTGCCCAAACAAGCAATTTTCCGAGTGTGTACACATTTCTTGAGACGCCTGTACAAATGACAGCTGTCTCAAGAAATGTGTTAAACCAAAACGAAAAAAAAGTATTAAGAATGTACAGGTATACCAAATGACAGGTGGTTAAGAATTTCGTTTGCAAGAAAAAAGAAATTACGAATTGTACCGGTATTACAATAACAGGTGGGTATTGTAGTAGGCGATTCAACGTTGTTTGAGCTGTGGTCACTTGGAATAAATAAATCAATATCATTAACGAATCTATAGGTATACAAAAAATCAGCTGTCTAAGAAGTTTGTATTCCATAAAAGATCCGAAGAAAGAATCTTCAGGTATACAAACACGGGTGTGTAACAATTCAATTACGCATGGTGGATTGATTACGAATTCACAGTATAGAAATGTTAGTGCTGTTGTTCAATTAATTGTTATAAACATAGCATAGTAATGTAGATTCGGAATCCAAAAACTCCTCGGCTATCGCCTTCACAGTTTCGGATTTATGAATCTAAAGAACACTCGGCTAGTCTCCTTAACGTAATATCAATCTTCAAGGTTTTGTCCGAGAACTTTCCAAAGTACCCAAAAAAAAATGTGCTAGAGTGATCTACCCGTTGACTGGTTAAGCCTCTCGTGGTTAAATTCACAGTCTAATAGCTCTTCTAATGTTGTTCAATGTCGTTGTCACTGTCGCCATCTGGACCTTGCCAGGCTTCGACCAAAATAGAATCCAAAGCGAAAGAGATAGTATTCACGATCAGCAAAATTCTTTATTGCAAAAACGATTCTATCGTTAGAATATATTTCATCAAAAAACTCTGGAGAAATGGCATCCAGATAAATACGTACAATAAGGTACGGGCCGTCTTGCATGGTCATAGTAGCAAGAATGTCAATACCTCTGATCTTCCAAATGGCCCACCGGCTCTTTGCGCGAACTGCCAATGAAAAATGTTGAGTCGAATGTAAATGAAGGACGAGACTTACAGCCCATATAACCAAGATGACAATGGTAAGGAATTTCATCGCACTTGACGGTTTTTGCCTGATCCTTCGAAAGGAATTCGCGCATCTCAGCTCGCAGCACCACATATGCAAGTAGGCATATTGAGAGTCTACGCGAGAACTTCCCCATAGGTAGAAACATCGGCATAGTAGCTTTCAAAATAATTACCGTCATTGCGCCAGTATTTTCGGAATTGCGGCTTCAACGACTGAAAAGAATAAATGAAAATGTATACACCATTCAGTAATTGAAGCTGGAAAGCTGAGGGACAGGATGTGGCTGAGGGGCCACATGTTACACATTTAAAGAAGACTATAATACCTGATTGGTTTTACTCATTCATTAATCTGACAATTAAATGTTTGTAAAAATAATTATCTAAGAAACCTAATAACTCACATCCAGCTCTTATCTTGCATCCAGGTTCACAGTCATTATCGTAGGCTAATGAACCACTCTACCATTCACATAGCGATAAAACAAAGACACAAACGGACCAACAGGCACCGATGAATATGCAACGGGGAAAACTAATAAATTAAGATCATTTACATAATTCACATACATTAACGACAATACACTTACATACAATCACATGGTAAACAATAGGTTTACGGCACTGAACAAACTCTTTTATGGAGTGCCAATCAGGGAACACTCAGGCGTTCCGGCTTGTAATACGTAGTCCATGCTGCATATCCTGATCCTTGTGTACACTAGAGTCTCGTTTGGCATTACTTACTACTTTTGTTAGTAATGACAGACTTTGATATTTTTTAAGATGTATAGATAGCCTATCCGGTTGAGGCTTCTTTGACAACATGTAACTCCTAAGACTGCCCTTTTGGATCCCTCTTAAATGCTTCAAAGGCACTTTCCATTTGTCCTGCCTGGTTCCTGTTCTCTCTCCATAGTTCTTATTCGAGCTTGCAAGTGGCAGCCCTGCAATCATCATCATCATATAGGGCGTTCTCGTACCCATCTCATCGCCAAAATCGTTAAAAGACTGCGACCAGCAGTGGTCCAAAATCACTATGAGCTGTAAAATATCAATTCCTTCCTTGGCAACGTTCAGTACCTTGTCCATTCACCATGTGTATTTAGAAAAACACTCCCCTCCCTGGTCTTTTCTGAATGATATTGAATAACCCAGAAATCACACAAGGTCATTCATCAATTTTAGGTTTGTGTCCTTGGTGGATGTGCATTTGTAACTCATAGTGCATTAGGCCTACCGCCAGAGCTACGTAAAGCACACTGTTTGCGAGATTCCGCCGCTTCACGTGGAAGGGGACACGTCCTCCTGCACATACCCCTCACGGAAATCCCACCATCTTCCTCTTTTATGGAACAGCTTTGCTAATCCACATGAAAAAATCAGTTTGATTCTGATTGCCTTTAGTTCACAAGCACTTTTTACAGGGCATTTTTTGAGAAATGTACCGAGCGCCCAAGTGACCCTGTGGTGTGCACTGTTCTTTCTAGGTTAGCAATGTCCTTAGTTGATAAAGTTGAAATGTTTTCCAAAAGCTTGCGTGGCACGTTTGGGATTCCTATAAAAAATGTGGGCACCTCTTTCAATATGGTTGAGTCAGAGTGTGAACGATTGGTTTCAAAAGAAATTTAAATGTGTTACTGACTTCAATAGCTATCAATATCATCTGAAATGGTATGGGCAATTTGATCAGACCATTGCCATCAGTGGCGTAGCCAGCTTTTTTTTAAGGGGGGCAAAGGGGGGCACATAGATTTTCAGGGGGGCAAAGCATATATAAAGTTGTTAGTATAGTATAGGCCAATGTAACTCACTACTTTTTCAGGGGGCAAGATTTCCCCGGGGGGCAGCGCCCCGTCTCCCCCCCCCCCGGGCTACGCCACTGTTGCCACTATTATTTTTAAAAAGTTTCAGGGCGTAAAAAATCTTCTGTTTTACTTTTTAACGCTGATTTTTGTACCAGGATGACAGACTGTGGTCATAGAAAACATTTCCAACCTATCTGCTAAAAATTTATTGGGGAAACACGTTGTTTGAAATTTAAACGGGGTCAGTACTTCATAAAATGTTACGATTGTAAACCCAAATTTGTAATACGATGTTTTGTTAATATGCTTACACGTGAGTAAGGAAGATCGACCGTCATTGGTCACCACTTTACACCATATACCAGGTTATTTTTAGGTCATGTAGATTACCAGCCAATCAAGTTAATTACCATGTCAACATCAGTGTACAAAAAAAGTTTTTCCTCGGGGAGCAACATGCCATGTTCACATAGAAACCTACAAAGGACTTTCGACCTTTTCCTCGGAGCGGCGTTCCCAGCTCCTGCATTTTTTTGCACCCCTGTCAAACAGATTTTAATACTAAATAATATAGCTTATAATGGTTCAAGGTCGACCCGGATGAAAGTTTTCATTTTGATTCAGTTATGAACTTGATCCAAATTCCTGTCATACCAAAACCAAAAAAATGTTTAAGAACTTACCTTTTGATTGACCCACTTCTCCCTTTTCATGATCAAATCGACTAGCAAGCTGTTGGAATCTCCTTGAGCTAAATAATACTACAGTTCATCAAGGTAATTCGGTCAACATTAAAAACTTTGACGGAAAACTCATGTACACTGAACTCCAGTGTCTTACGACTATCTCAAGCTCAATAGAAAAAGTGACGCGAAAAGAAGTCGGAAAATGTGCAAGACGGAATTGTACCAACCTTCTCCATTCTCCATATTTTTTTGCGGCATAGAGTAAACCATCCCCTTCGATATCCAGCATATGAATGCCACTGCACCACAGATAACCAACTCCAATAGGGACTGCCTGTAAAAGTCTAGTTCATACCAATACCAATACACTGTACAAAGACTAATATGGACTGCAAAAACAACACGCACGAAAATGGCTTTGAAGATAATCAACAACGGTCACGAGTACAGCAACCAGGTTTTCACATGAAGAAAAGCGGAAAATCTGCCGGGAACATCTAAAAATCAATATGAAATTAACTGTATTAAATGGTAATTTTCACAATCATATATTAAATCTGTTGGTATGGAATGGAAGCCAAGACGTTTTGTACTTTTGAAGGCTGAAAACCAATAACGAATACTACGACTGGTTGATTTCTGTTCATTTTGGTTATCGTTGTGTGACCTCCACAGTGACTCCGGTCACCAATGAGTTTACAAGTTAAATTGGTAGTCATTCCACAGTCATAACGCAGGTATCAGCGCCCATGCTTTGGTTGCACGAGCGTGGTTTAATTAAAGCCAATGTAGAACTTACATAACACACAGGCCTATTAGGTTTACACGACCAACTCGAATAACAACTCACAT
Source organism: Ophioderma brevispina (assembly GCA_023653785.1). Lineage (NCBI taxonomy): Eukaryota > Metazoa > Echinodermata > Ophiuroidea > Amphilepidida > Ophiodermatidae > Ophioderma > Ophioderma brevispina. Next base: position 28,890 of record JAMKCH010007337.1, on the reverse strand, counting down.
CATGTTTTAAACCAATAGACAGACAACCCCTCGAAGCATTGGGTGTCCCCTCCATTTATTTCATGCACCCGTCTTCAAGTGTTTTGATCACATTCACTGTTTAAAGAGAACATACATTTTATTTACACACGTTGAGCTGCAAGATCTTCGATGAGTCAAAAATATTTCTACTGAATTAAACATCTTCAATATACTCCCAATCATTTGGCATGACTTACGAGTTTAATTTATTACATAAACATTTTAAGTAGTTTTCACACCAAAAACCCTGGATTAATTGAAAGTTTGTTATTGCTTACTTAATTGAATTCTCAAAACAAAATCATCATCCAAAAAGCATAAACTTCAATTTGTAGTCATAACACCAAATAGGCAACTCCACTTGTTTGACTCGTACGTAAGTAGACTTTAACAACCCAACTTTAATTAGTTAAAGGGGTACCACCCGATCCTCAGGCCTGACGTCACCACTCAACTCTATCAAATCTGAGATGTTGATGTCATTAGACAAGCGTGTATTTCGCATCTCATCTGCCAAATATTTGGCTTTTCATATTTTCCATTATGATGCACAAGCTAACATATGGCTGGCCTCAATCGACTGCTTGCCCATCACTGGTCTTGGAAATAAGCTAACGATTTGCAAGCATGTTAGCATATGAATTGTACACGGTGACGATCCGGGATGGGTCCTGGAAGCTTGAGTGTCAGCCCTGGTGCCCGCATGGTGTCGTATGCCGCAGTAAGGTCCACCACGATGACGCCTGCCTTAACTACGCTTTTCAAAAGCTTTCATCATCAAGATCATTTGTGGGAGGTTTACAATCTGGTGTGGACAGTGCTCCGGCCTCGGCTAAATCCTGCGTGTTCCGTCCAGGCAGATGAGATGGGGGCTCGACGACGGGCTCCAGTCGGGCCAGGATCATCCTCTCAAGGAGTTTGAGGAAACCACAATAGTGATATTGGGCGGTAGTTTCTTAGGATTGTCGACAGGCTTTTTGGTTTGGGGAATGCGATGATCCCTCCTCCAATCTTGGGTAAGGACTGGTTGGTAAGACTGCATGTGTAGAACGCGTCTGGAGGCCATTCAAGAAATCGTGGGCCGCATTGCATCATTAACTCCGCTGGTATGTTAACAGGCCCCTGGGCACCTTTCCACTCTTTAGTTTGACTGATAGCAGAGGTCAGCTCATCTATTGAGAAGGTGTTTGAAAGTGACCCGTCCATGCCGGGGGCTGTCGACGAAGTTTGGCGATCTCTTTTTTTAACAGAAGCGAGCTTGATCCTTATCACTGTTCTTGAAATACCGATTTGCGAGGAGTTGCTCGGCGATTGAGTTGGCAGTCACTGGACGTTTCGATGGTTTGGAAATTCTGTCCGTGAGGCGGTTTATAGTCTCCCAGGCCTTCCCTGCTGGCGTGAGTGCAGTCCTTTCCATTGACCTTCTCCTCCCAGCGTTCACGGCGTTTCCTGTCAAGCAGTTTGTCAAGTCTGAAGCCTTTGATGACGCTTCTTCCCCCGGGTTCAGAATGCAAGGAAATCATTGTAAAGACTGTCATATTCCTCGTCCCAAGATGGTATGTAACTGCGACGACAGCCACGTGGGATGGTCTTCTTGTGCTATATTAATACAGATTTTTCACAATGCTGTGTAGGAATTGACCAGGTTTAGGATTGGGTTGCGGGAGGTTGGCAATCCACTAGGTTCTTAAAAACTGGTCCCTAGTCTAGCCTTGCTGAGTCCAACCTTTCACTGCTTTTGTTGGTACATGCTTTAGCAAGGCTCTCCCTGAGCGAATCAGTGATGGTCTGTGTTGGACTTCGGTACGAACGTGAACAGAGATGGTGTCCTGTTTGCAAATGCAAGGTCGGGATGTGAGTTGTATTCCACCTTCCAGCGTAGAAATTTTTGGTTGCTTTGGGAATGTGCAAGAAGTTGAACGCCGGATTTGGAAGCCCGGTCTTCTAGGGTGGCTCCGTCAGGGATGGTATTCCTGCAACCCAGGTAATGTTATGAACTGTTAAAGTCGCCAGCGTACTGCAAGGGGCACCATAAGTAGGTAAGAGTTCTGCTTGAGCCGAGAATCTGCTTTGAAGCCGAATGGACAAGCACAAGCACCTTCTGCATAACACTGTCAAATGAATCACACCAGCTCGTCAGACAGAGACCCTTCGCTCCTCGACGCCCTTCTTGCCGACAACTGCTAAACTCTCCAGCTCCGAGAGAAACCCATCAACACATTAAAGACATGGAACACTACCTGGCAAGATACTCCAATACCAGATCAATTCAACTATCAATACTTGACAGAACTCCCACCGGTTAGCAAATCTCCACTTCAGTAATGGGTCACCTTGAACAGGATCCGCACAGGATTCGGTCTTTCAACAACATAATGCACATATCTCCAGTCCCTGCCATGTGGCTCACAAATCACAATTCTGCGGATCACAAGATCTCAATGATGCCCACCTTTGGGGCGTTCCTCCGGTGGACATTAACTTCTCAAACCCCAATCAATCAACAGTGATCTGGATCCACCAACTTCAACATATCTAGCGCGCTATCTGCAAGATAAGCGGCAAAATCGCCGTGGCCGCGGGCCAAACGAGTAAGCCAAGCCTGCTGTGGCCAATCACCAGGCAACAACCGGTTTCAACAGTATCAGCCACAGCAACCTCAGCAATTCCAGCAGCAGTTAGTGCACACGGCCATTTCAGTTTGGGGGGCTCAGCTCCCCCTTCGCTTTTGGGATACGACTTTCCACATGTTCTTCATCAACCCCAATGTGCTTTAAGAATCCCATCATCACAGCTAGGAATGGCCCTATAGGTCCCAGAGGTGGTAGAGGTTCAATATCTCCCTGTCTCTAGTCTCTCGCCAGGCGCGGTGGACACTCTAAACGGGTGGACACCTCAGTAGGAGGGTGGGGTCGTTGGTCGGCGTTAGCCGTGTAAATGGGGGAGCCGTGGAGACCGTGACTTCAGTTGGTGTGGTCCTTTCGGTAGTTGCAGTCATCTATCACCATGTTTTCGCGGCTCCTCTTCCACCATTCGCCGGGCGCAGGTCGACCAACATTTCCAAGGATCATTCCAAAAGAAATGCTCTTCTTGGAAGAGGTCAGATTTCTTGAGAGAAGAATACATTCTCCCCCTGATATTTCACATACGAGATCTCGGTGGCTTCTGAATTTATATGCGACGATACAAAACTAGGGTCAACCGGCGAGCTTACAGCCGGGAAAACATTTTTGTCGGTACACATACACGTGTCGGTACATCATAAATCTGTGCCCCCCCCCGGTCGTCAACAAAATCCTGGCTACGCCACTGGGGGAAGCCGTGACTTCAGGCTTGTATCCTTCGATCCGGCAGTTGCAGTCAGCTATCAACCAAGTTTCACGGCTCCTCTTCCTCTTCCCCCCCCCCCCCCCTTTTCCACCATTCGCCGGCTCAGTCGCCCATTTCCCAAGGATCATTCCAAATGAAATGCTCTCTTGGAAAGGTCAGAGTTTTTGACGAAGAATACAGTTCTCCCACATGATTGTACATAGCGAATCTCTGGGGATTTCTACTCCACGTTTTTCAGACAAAGACCCTAAGAAAAGGACAATGAATTCCAATTAATAAACTTCAAACACTCATTGATAAGTCAGGCGCCCATCCTTTCTGCATGAAAACGTTTAGGGGGCAGTTTTTGATCAGCGCTGAGTTCACTTGTAGGCGCGTTTTAAATGTCTTTTATTCTTTTGGGTATTGGTATTGGTTCTTGGCGTCCTGTTGTCTCAGAAGCCTTGTGGGCCAAAAAGACCTAGAAGACGCGTGTATCATAATCCAAATCCTCAAGAATTTCCTTGTTTCTCCGTCCTGGATGAATGCAAGTCCTTCCCTTCAGTCTTCCTACTGTCCCCTCGAGTCCTTCCTCGCGTTGTAAAGACCGTCACATAGTTTCTGATCTTCGGTCCGCCCAAAGGCTTCACATTCTTTATTTACCTAGATCACTTCTCATCGTCGGTCCTCAAAGAAAGCTCTGCTAAGGGACATTTGGGATGTTTTCCCTCCCTCATTTCCATATAGGTTTTCTAATCAATTTAGAGAAGTTCAACATAGTTCCGTCCCATTGTCTATGCACTTCTCGACTTCCGGCAGGGTCGAGTCTTTCCGACTCCCCGTCGAGAAGAGGACCTGATTGTCTGGGCCAGCCAGCTCTCTCAGCGCCAATCAGTTCAGGTACGTCCCTGTCTGTCATCCCGTCGTGGGAATCATGGCCTTATGGTGGATGTTGTCCCGCTATGCAGGCTCCGAATGAAATCGTTTTTCAATTACATCTAGCCACTCATTACAGACACCCCTGGAATCACCTCTCACTCTCCTAGCTTGTGTTCTTCACCCTAAATCTCCACAAATCCCTTCTTTGGTGGATGAACCCACACATCTGTCTACCGGGATTGATTGTCTACTCTTTCCCGTCGCTTGACCTAACTCGTGCTGCACCGAAATTGCTGGCTATCCTTTCGATCATCACCTCTCGGGTTGTGGTTGATGACGGAATCCTCGCCATCATATCAATGTACTGAAGCTCTGGGCAATCAACATTGCTCTTCACTCGCCGTCTTATTTCTCTAGTCAGTGGACACTCAATCACAGTTACATAAAACAAGGTGGTACTCGCAGTCCCTCCTCGGCCGAGATGAATGACTTCCTAAGCTTCTCACTTGTTGCGAAAGTCGCGAGATCTCTCTGATATGGGAGCATGTTCCTGATGCCCAGGGGCGTAACTGGGGTTACTTGTCAGAGGGTGCAAATTCCCGGTTTTGAGACATATTTTCCTGTTTTGGAGTGGTTTGAGATTTCCTGGGTTGGGGTGTAAATTCCATGGTGAGCACGCAAAAAAGGGCCTGATTTAGCATGATTTTCAAGCTTGTATTCTGGGCATGGTCAAATTACATCTCTAGTATAGTGCTGTGTCTCTGACACCCCGAACCACTTAAACACTTCCGGCAACCCGTCTGTCAACGCTCTGTGTCTGACAGTCTGGCGATTCCCGCCGGAGTCCCTAAAGGCGGGGCTTTTTTATTAATCGGACGATTGCGTGAGGCACTTGAAATTTGGGTATTAACTGTCAAAGGTTAGACGCCCATATACTCCAACACGCGCACATTTTACACTTGAAACAGCAAAATGATGTGGGTTTTGAACTATGACACGCAAACAAGTCTTAGATCATGATTCAGGGTTATGTATTTATTATTTTGTTCACACTGGGAGGCACTATAATCGCCGTCATAATTTCTGACAAAATGGCACGCGCGCGTCTTTTGAATTGCGTCTTGATTCTCCCGTTGTCAAGCGTTCGTACACACACTTCCTGGTTTACGCGCGGTGAGCCAGATGTTGTTCCATATTACTGACGAAGATGTACTACTGATAAAGGCGACCCCACCAATAAGAATCAAAGGTGGAACCAACTGAAAGCGCCTTTTCAAGCACTTTATTTCTCTACTTGGCAGCCAGTTCAGAAACACTAACCTTGTAGAACCTTCTATTCACTTCAAATCACAAAATAGCAGATACCTTTCCCATCCAGACTGGTCCTTTCACTATAGTAGCGTTTCAGATCTGCCTGAATAAACTGAACCCCACCAATACGCCTGTTCCCGTCCCGACAAATCATTTATGTAGTAAACTGGAAGAATTCACTATTCATGATCAACTGTTTAGAATTTTGTACAACCCCTACATGGGAAACAAACCAGCTTGCCTTTTCAACTCGTTCGATCAGTTCAAAAAAAGTAAGTCCCCCGTACAAAATGTGGCATTTTTCTAGCCAATTAGGCTCTTACCTGTTTTCAAAATGTAAATGTCCACAGAAAGTTAAACACATTTAATGGCAAAAGGTTTTTCACACGCAGTTGACCTTCTCCCTGAACTGACGTCATTTATTAAATTTGATGACAAATAAATGGCACTTTTTTTCATAGAGCGTGAAAAAGTCGAGAAATCACGTTTCAAGATTTGTTAAAAGACTCTTTTTTCCCCTATACGAACATCCACTTCCCAATAAATTTAGTACCACATGAATAGCTTAGAGTTTCCTTCTTTCATGGGTAACAAATTAAGTAACCAAACATTCCCATTATGACGTCACTATGACGTCATAGTTGAGGACTTATAAAAAATTCTGGATATAGGATGGAAAATTGATATTTAGCAATGTTTCCAACTCAAAAAAATGTAGCACTAAAACTCTCTTATAAAACCTAGTCATAATCCATTAAAGAGGCAAAAAACCGTGTGACATCGATTCCAAACGTTTTTGGTGAAAAAACACATTCTACATACTACACTGTGTACTAATGTGGAAATTGACAGTTGTGCTGACATTGAACTTTATAACGTCATCCTGACATAATTCTAGGCATGTTGGTGCTGCGTTTTGGTAGTCAATGGAAGAAGATGACATAGCTACCCATTGGTACCAAACCTGACAAGTGTCTGTGGTATTCCCTCGCCCTGTGGTTGTCTATGCTGTTGGTACTGGTCTCCGTCCGTGATTTCTCGATTGGGTAAATCCTTGCAGAAAGTGTCATTTTATTTCATTCGTTCTCAATTTAATAAATGACGGCATTTTTTGGGAGAGATTAACTATTGTGTGATTTTTTTTTTTGCACATTCCATGTGTTAACACTTGAAAGTGAACATTTCACATTTTTGTAGGCAGGTTATGGAGCCTACTTTTCCCGAAAAGTATAGCATCTTTGTCAGGGGGGACTTATTTATTTTGAACTGTTTAACTCCTCTACTACCAAAGAAAGGCGACCCCACAACCCAAAACTACAGAGGAATCACTCTGTCTCCACTGGCCTCTAAGATCTCAACTCAATGGCTGCTCTACATGGAATCCTTCTGACATAGATCCCGTTCTCAGACGGAACCAGAATGGTTTTCGCAAAGGCATATCAACACTAACCTCAGATAATGTCCTCATAAGGGTTATAAAGAGTTTTAGAATTTCCAAGCGAAAGCTTCAATTGTGTTTGTAGACTTCTCCAAGGCTTTTTTGACAGTGTGGAACACTAACAGGATGTAATGCTGCATATTACAGTCTATCATCATCAACTACGGGTCCCAGAGAGACTGGCAAGCAATTGGCCATCATGTATGATAACCCACCTAGCTTTGTGCAGACGATGGATGGGCCCGCAAGGAGTTCCTAACAACTACTGGAATCCTCCAAGAGATACTCTTGCTCCCTACCTCTTTGTAATCGTGGTTGAATTACATTCTCAACAGCGTCGTGACAGGGATCACCGACAAGTGACTCGCCATCAACCAAACCCAAGCTGTCTAGACGTCACCAATGTCAGCCATCTCAACAGACCTGATCCCTCAGATGTTCTGAGCTTCTACTAACAAGCCGATCTGATACCTGGTGGCAACAAAAAATCACTAACAATCACTTGGGGATTGCCGCAGTTAAGTTGGCCTGCAGCTAAATGCCCAAGAGACGGAATATGTGACCGTCAATGAAAGAAGCAGAATCATCACCTATCTGCATTTCAGACGGTACCCAATTCAAAGAGTCAGGGAACCAAGTCCCTGGGTCCTATGTTTTTGCCGACACTTTGAATTTGAGTGAGGAGGTGTGGTTGGGGTTAAATCGTATTTAGACATCCCAGATTAATCGCTTGTTGAAGGTCATGGCCCGATAACTAATAGCCTCGTCCCCAGGGACCCCATATTTTACCGGAAGTGGTCAAAGATTTGTTATCAGAAGAAAGATACTATTTTTCTCATTTACCCTGGAAGTCTTAGGGCGAAATGTCTTGAATTTAAGATGTAATGGAGTGAAAATGTGCTCCATTTTTGGCCGACCAATATTATTTTACACAGTACTTATGGGATTGCAATCACATTTTTAGCTCGCACATCAAACGGGTTGAATTATCGAGCGCAACTTTACAAATGGGGTTTTGGGGTGAAGGGCCATTCTATCAAGATGAAAAACTTATAGATTTAAAATCGGGCCATCCCTCTTAATTTTAATCCGGTACGAGTCAAAAAATGTGAATGTACCCTTCCTCTCTATACGTGCTAGTACACGATGCTTTTGCATTTATTACCTCTTCGGTCAGTAAGTCTAAACAAATTCTGGGCTACTACTCGCTCGTAAACCCGGAAGTGTGTGGAGAACGCTTGACAACGGAATCATACGGCGATTCAACAGACGCCGCGCAGTGCCATTTGTTTTCAGAAATTTGAGGCGAATTATAGTACGCGGCACACTCCCCCCCCCGCTCTCTTCGGGAGATAAGTACCAACATGCCTTAGGCGACATGACATCAGGATGCCACAGATACTAATCTTGATTTTCGTACCAATTATATAACTAAGTTTCCTTTTACATTGATACTAAAATGAGTAACAATGTTCGCATGGTAGGGAAAACTGTCAATTTCCATAGCCCACGGTGCGGTGTAGAATAGGCCCAAATTCGATATTTCACCTAAAAAGTCAGGAATAGCAGAGCGTGCTGATTGGTCTTGGAAACTGAACCCTGTTTATGAGTAGGCCTATATATTGCATAACCCAGAACATTTTAGTTGACATAAATTTCGAGCCACAATAGCAAAATACTATCATTTCCCACCCCTGTATTTTTCATACTTGCCTTGACTTAACGACGTGATGGTGACGTCGTAATGGAATGGAGGCCTAGGCCTTACTTGTATTTTTTTGTTTTTTTAGTTTGGTACCAACCCCCTGGAATGGAAATGGAACTTGAGGGAAAAACTATGCGATTTGCAGTTGCCGGTACCCAAATTTATATCGAAATTCAAGGCGGTGGTAACACCCTTCGGGTGTATTGTTACAAAATTGGCCACCAAATAGACATTAAAATCATCTTATAAGTTTCCTGTTGGAGCGCTCATCCAATTTCCGCTGTTGGCATTGTGGCAAAAGATTGAGTGTAAAAAATGTTTTTCTGAAAACTTGAAATGGAAAACAAATTTTCAGTTGCTCAAAAATATTCAAGCATCCATCCGGTTTGTTTTAAGCAGTTATATGGGTACGAGGGTAACGGGTGTCACAGTAGGGCCTTTGCAAATACTCCTGTTTGATATTTATTAGGCCACTTGTTTTAGGTTTTATGTAATAAATAGGGTAGAAGTGGAGTTTCAATGTTGCCTTAGATGTAATAATGAAATGACAAGTAAAATAATGAATAATAATGATGAAATCGGACCTAAAATCTCTAACAGAAAAACTAAGAATCAACTTCCATTGGCTAATGAAAAAAAAAAACCCAAAAAGAACAACAAGGTTCAAGAAATAGGCTATATACTAATGCGGAAGTTAACTATGGTTATGAATCTACATTGTGGAACGTTTGGCTTGCCATAGGGGGTGTCGGTCCCGTTGTGGAAGCCAAATAAGGAAGCTGTGCATCCGAGTGACGTCATTCCCGGAGTTCACTCACTGCGGCTGGTGGTGACTGTCAACATGGCGGACGATCTGGATTGTTTTTGTTTTTTTTTCGATAGTATAATACTCGACTTCTTGAGGTAATTCCCCGTGATTGTGTATCGTTTTGGGTGCACAAGAAACGTAGGCAATTAAATATGGGGCTCCGTTAATGCAATTTAATGTGTCAGGCAAAACTGCATATGCTAAAAATTGAAAGGGACAAAACGGGCCACGAGCTCAGCTGTCCGTACCGTGTGTCGTGTTGTGAATGAGTGTTCAATCAAGACTGTTTCTGTACATTGAGCTGAGAAGAGTCACTGGGTATTTGTTTACAAACCCACAATATTAAAATCACTACCATTTTGAAAGGGGACTTGGGAGTCATACCAGTTAAAATTAAATTCAGGAGAGCTTTTACTTTTAGAACTGTAGTGTAAATGTGTAGCTGGTTTGATAAAACACAAATGAAGTAAATTCATGAATGAAAAAGTGTCAAGATTGTGTAAGACTTTCATGTCTTTGTCACTTGAAAGTTGAAGTTGGAAAAAGTTGATTCAATTAAAATAACACTTAAAACAGAACTTCAGAGCTGGCTATCATTTTCTGGAATATAGAAGGAAAGAGGGGATAAATTTAGTATTGCTTGACTAGTATTGGGTTCCGTAATGCACTTTAATCAAAATGCCCCGCCCCGGGTACCCGGGGATGGCCGTACTTGTACTACCATAGCAGGAGTTGATCCTTTTTGGATGAAATTAGTATTCTGCCACCACAAACTTCAACATGCAGCTGGTATCTGTTGAGCTGCCAATCATAGGGTGGTGGCAACAATATAAATTCGTTCCCCTTTTTGTGCCCGGGTGTACCGGGCGATACGTTATGCCGGGACTTGTTATCGACATGAGTTCACAGCATGTCAAAAAAGCGGGATTTTGGGTTTCGGGGGGGGACAAACGGAAGCACAGGGCCCCATTTCGGCATTTGTGCTACCACTCTTCCGAAAAGCTGACCTCTACTAGACCGGAAATGAATCGCACATTCGGGTTGATGCGTGATGCATTTTGGACGCTTTTGCCCGGCTAGCAGGGGTCAGGACCTGTAGCCGGGGTTGACATAAAATGTGCCCCGCAGGGCCGGGACATGGCGGGAGTTTAACATTCAAGAACACACCTCGTGTGCAAGTCCGGCATCCCCGGGTACCCAGGGGCCGGGGCATTTTTGATAGTGTGCATAGGCCACAAGCGATATGCAATGTATGGGAATTTGTAGAAATTCTAAATTGTAGGAAAGCAATTTGTACAGAATGAAAAACATACTATTCAACAGTGATGGAGAGAGTGTTTCTCTGAACTGTACCTTTAAAACTGTAATTTTTTATCGGAAAATGAAGTTGTGATTTCTCTCCCCGGTGTGAATTTGTCACCCTTCCAAAGGTTGCAGAATTATGAAAAGTTCGTGGCCCTTTTTGTTGCTTTAAATGCCATTAGATTCTTGATTTTGTCTTACAATCGAAGTAGGTTCTAATCTTGTACAAATACATAAGGACAAGACATAGACTTGGTGTTAACACACCAGTGAACTCGCGCACGGCTGGATGTACAATAAACCCGGAAGGGAACGTTCTACCTGAAACCCTAGTCATATCAAACAACTGAAGCATTTAAAGAGAAACAACCAAACGTATCTAAGAAACCAACCCTCCAGCAGTCACTAATGTCTAGCGCACACCTCTGGTTGACCTCTACGTACGAGGAGCTGCAGAGACGACATTTGTTCAATGTAAAGAGGACTCTCTCTCGCCCCCCTTCAACCTACACTCGCCTCCCACTCCCTTCCCACACGACTCCCTCCAGGCCACAGCATCGTCTCAATCGCCCCCCAACACTTACTTAACCCCCCCAGACCGCTTTCCCACCCCCACTCTCACCCCCCAACTAAACATACAGAATATGCCCTCACCCCACCTTCCCACTCTCGCTCAACTCTCTTATCCTAGATCTGTTTGGTTCGTTTTGATGATTGATATATTTGGAAAGAGTATTGGCCGCCATCGTCTGAAGCCCATAGAAATGTTGAGGTATACGCACCAAACTGGACACCAGGCCTTGTCAACTAATATGTTATCGTTATCAAAAAAGGGAGTTAGGAGTAAACATTGAAATCGTATTAACCCTACCCGGGACCGGGGCGTTTTGCCGACCGACGGTCCAAATGCAACGAGGTGCAATCTATTTTATTTTTAACGGCCAGATGCAACGAGAGCCAAATTTTGCGTTTCATGATCTCGGCCCGTTTCCGGCACAGGAATAAGGAGGTTAAAGTCAAGCACGGCCCAGATGCAACGAAAAACATCGTCGTATTGTCCCGGAGACGGGCCCAGATGCAACGAGGAACATCGCGTAATTTCCCGGAAGACGGCCAGATGCAACGAGGAACATCGCCGCCATTTTCCGGAAAAAAGACCGTCTCAGATGCAACGAGGAACATCGCGTGCGGAATTGCAATGAGAACAGGGATAATAAATAAATAAATTAAAATAAATAAGGCTGCGTACTTCAACTGATTTTGCATGAAATTGTGGCATATAGTTAGCCAGTAGTGAGTGGCGCGATTACGCTACGTCATAGTCGGGCGTGGCGCTAGTCCGCTACGTCATGCTCCGGTTACGTCATGAATGCGTTATGCCTAATTTAAAAAGTAGATTATCAAAATGGTGGCGCTATCACATCGAAGCGAATTGGGATATGGGCATTTTGTCAGGTGTCACCGCTGATGAAAAGCATCTGCGCCTTCTGCGGGCAACCGTCCGAAATGCAGTCAAAAACATCGCCTCATTTCCCTTCCGGGAAATTACGGTCCCAGGTGCCAACGAGGAACATAGCGTCAGTTTCGGGAAGACGGCCCGATGCCAACGAGGAAATCACGTCATTTTCCGTAAAAGACGCCCAGATGCAACGAGGAAATTCGCGTCATTTTTCCGGTAAGACGGCCCAAATGCAATGAGGCCCAAATGAGTCATTTGCGCGACAAAAATAGTTGTTGACGGCGAGATGCCACGAGAAACATTTCCGACGGGTACCACGTTGTGTTGGACTCTCATTGCATCTCGGCCGCGTTGGGTTAATACTTATTACTACTGTAATTACCGATTATTGTGGTTTATTTCATCGAAGTAGTGTGTCACAAATTAGTACTGAAAACATCCAGATATATTATTTTCTCAGCCTTCGGCGGAGAACGTTGAAAAATGACATGTGTGTCCAGTAAGGAAAGTAATCTCTGAGAGCACTCAGCAATAAAATCAGGATCCCAAACTAGATATTTTGATTTTTTTTCTTGCCAAAGTCGTTTTGCACAGAAGTCGATGGCCTTTTTTCCCAGTCCTTATTATTAAAATATAGGGACTGGAACTGAGTCTAGTATTCTGATACCACATCCTTCAACGTGCAGTTTTTTTTGTTGAGACTGCCATAAATTCATTCTTCCAGAAAGATTTTGTATTCCAAACACACCATGGATTTGGCAAACTTTTATGAGATTTAAACCACATGTAAGGGGCCAAATTGAAGTTTAGTTTTGGCACGGAATGACTTATAATCACTGAGAAACGTTTTGAACAATCACCACACCTGTCTTCAGCATCATACATACAAGTCTGGGGTGTGTACGAGTGGGTATCAAAACGTTTTAAACATCACCCAGACGGGATAGGGCCAGGGCAACGCAATTTTAAATGTATAAGGGCATATTACATAACAAAACCAATTTCTTCATGGAAGTACCGTGAAGTAGCTGTTAAGTAGCATGGAGTACCCACCCCATGGGTACCCACATCGCCGCCGCAAAAGTGGGAGGTAATCATCCACCTAGGTAAACACGCAGTAGCCTAACCACTAGATCCACCCCATGATGGAGTACCTGCATGGGTACTCCCATGCAAATGAGCTGAGCTATGTGTGATATTGTAGTAATTTTATCCATTACTTAACATTTTGGTCACATATTTTATATGTTTTACACCCAAAATGTCATATATAGGGGTTTTGGTGTGATTGGTCTCAACTCAAAATATAGTGTTACTACGCTTGAAAATGATCAGAAAAGTCGTAAAAAACAATAGAATGTTTGGCGCCCTATCCTATGGCCCAAGTGCTGCCTACTAGGCAGCGTCGGGGAGAACCTGTGAAGGTACTCACGTGGAGTAGCTGCAGACGGTACTCCACTCTGGTGGCTTACAGGGGTACCTGTCAGTCACCTTTAAGGCAATTGTAGAGTACACTATAGGATGGTACTGCTAAGTAATGACATAGCTGCTATTCACCAGTGGCTTGTGGACTTCGCCAATACTTAGTTGTAGGCACTGACATCAATAATCTGTACAAGGGGGGTACCCCATCGAGTTGAGATAAGAGTACACATGGAGTTAGCCTAAGCTCTGGGTTACAGTGAGTAGGAATCTGTGTGGGTCATAGCACGTTGCAAAGTCGACATTTCTTCCACTTTGAAACTCACTGTCAACATGCCGCCATGTAGAGATCTTCAGATTCACATAGTCACCGTCCAGAGTCACACATTTTTCCCACCTTGCTTGACACTGCGCATGCCACCATTGTCCACATTGTGTTGAAAACCACTGTTCCACCCTCTTCATGTATGACTCATCAGTGTCAGCAAAATCGCCGACTACCCCACGTGGAGTTTCATCCGTTGAATATATTGACAAGATGAATTTGCTGGAGCAAAATCGGATCTGTTCACAAAAAGAGCCAATAACAAATTCTGCCTTGATAGGTTACGCCATGCATACCTCTGGGGAGGATTTCATCAAGCGGTGTGGAACCCCCCATAATGCACCTACAGTCTGATTATATGTTTGGACCAGAATCGAACACACAACGAGGTGGACTGCCTGAGACATGGGGAACATCGCACATGTTCATGAAGCGCAATTGGTCGAAGAGAATGCCCGAACCTCCGAGTAGCGTTGGTTGCGGCACATGAGGTATGCGTATCTCCTGTCCAAGTATTAATTATTAATCCAACTGTAGTCCCCAACAGTGACTCTTCTATAATGAGTCACACACACTGCCATTATAGCTGAGTGTACATGAAAATTCAGTGGCGTAACCAGCTTTTTTTTTCGGGGGCGGGGGGGGGGGGGGCAATGGGTGGCACAAGGGGGGCACACATGTATTTCCAGGGGGCCATATTAAAATTTGTTGGTTATATTATTTTCTATGTAAATCACTAATTTTTGGGGGGGAGGGAGGGGGTAAGATTCCCCACGGGGGGGGGGCTTCCCCCTATGGGTACGCCACTGATGAAATTGAAAAACTTTTATATGTGCTAAAAATTACCGTGCATGTGTTTCTCCTTTGTAGAACATGGCTATTGCTACTAATTATTGCAGTCCTTTATCATTGTAAGAGAAAATGAGGTGAACATTTTGCTCCATCACACTCCAATGTGGAATTCATGACTCGATGTTATTATAGGCTGGTGAGTGGTACACTTATTGATGTATGGGTACCTATTGGGGATAGCTTGACTACCTTACACATGTTGCAGTGGTTGGTTGAATAATATTCCACACATGCCCAAAGACAGTATACTGAGGATTGATCATGTATGAAATGATTAGTTTCCTACATGATCAAATGATGAGAGTTACAATGTTGGTCTTCCTGACAGGATCCTCTACTTTATTCACTGTGGCCACATTGTCTGTAAGTGATGGGCGTCCATTTCTTGGCTGATCTGTGAGGACATGTGGCCAGTTTGGAAATTTCATTTCCCAATATTTAAACGGCATATGATGGGCAATCACACCATAGCAGCCTTCATTTATCATAGATTGTGCTGGGCACTTGTAACCCTAGTTTCGGTCTGCCAACCATACAGTGTAGCAACCGGGTCTGCAAACCATAGGATTGCGGGCAGTATTTACAGTAACAAAGAAAATTTAAATTTCAAGAGGCACACCTATTCACCACGCCTTATGTAAACACATGTTAAAATTCCTAATCACAGGGATTTACCCTCACACTCATATCCGGCACAGGCAGCCGTTTTAAAACGTTACGCCGTGCAATTGGAGGCAACACATAAGTATAAGTGTCGCCTGCCAGTCCAGTGCCAGATTACCTGTAATCATTGCTTGCATTTGATTCCATTGCGTTTGAGACTGTTTTCCCCAACAGGGGAAAAAAACAGCAGAAAACGCTTTTTAGTCTCATATGCAATACGCAGGCGCTAGGTCCCTGCGGTGAAAGACGTCACTAGTGCAATTGAACACAATTGGTTTTAACTGTCTTCTGCGGGGAGAGCGGCTCAAAACTTCCGGGTTTGCAAATCTGACCCTGACTTATATACAAAATTTGGAGGGGCCAACGTAAGTCGACATCAGGGAAACCCTGTGGGACTTCGGGCAGGTGGTGGACGGTGGCAACCAAAGGGCGACCGGAACTACATGTTATTATGCGTGGACGTCTCAAATTCAATAGAATCGCAGTTTGTTAGTGCGATCCAGTTGAAAAGAACTTTTACTTTTAGTTAGTTTTAGAGCCGTGACCAGTGGGTAAAAAGGAAAAGTGAGGGTCTCTATTTATTATTACTTATTAACCGCACGTGAGTTTAGTGAGCTATAGTGGTACATTACCTTATTACTGGTGAATTTAGTGTGTCTCGGTGCCGAATATGTTAAAACCTACAAACAACCCTACACACCCTAATAATTGACTTCATTCTAAACCCCTAAATCGTGTGGATATCGTGAGTTTCAGTGCTGATTATTTTTTCACCATTTCAAGCAGTTTATTGAAGGGCAGATCAAATTTAGAAGCAAAACCATAGGGATAACTTCTAGGGCTCAAGGCAACTGTTCTAAATCAATATCTGCTTTTATTGCTTCCAAGATATCATTGGAAAGAATTTCTGACACAATATTAAAATGAGGCCATATTATGAAACATCTGATAAAAGAACTGAACAACATAGTTGCATCTTGCTGTTTTGATTGCAGCATAACTTTAATGCAACAATATTTTTATTACAATCACTGTTCTTGTGGATTGTTTCTTTCATACGAGGTCGTAAACCAGGTGTAAGTGTAATCATCAGATCCAGAAGTAGGGGACTGTGTTGTAATCAGAAATTTTTCTTCTCTCAGTCCCAATTCTTTTGGAATTAGAAGCACACCACTTAAAATATGCGTAAGAATTAGTTTCATAACTAATAATTCAAATAATGTTAATTGATTTATCTAAGTGCCCTTGGCGACCTTACATAAGGTGTCAGGTCGGAAGGTGTCAGGTCCGGTTTCCTTTTTGAGGGCTGCTATTTGGTAGCCTGGTACCAGTACTAACCTTCCCCAGGGCCGAGTTGTCTCGCTTAACCGTCACCCCATCGATTCTCCAAGGAAATCTTATCGATTCTCTAAGGAAATCTGATTATGAGGGTATCTGGGTTACCCTGGTAGAATGAAAAGAAAGATCTACCTACAGTGGCGTCACTCTGGAGAGCTAATTGGCGGCCATCCAGCACATCGGCCTTGTATGGTTGGGCACTTTGCCCAAATGCTAGCCCACCGCCAAAACTGTGGATTGGCGTCAGGAGGGCAACCTGGTCAATTATGCTTTTTTTGCTCCAAAAATTCCTCACAAGCAGTATTGCTGAGTGTGAGTAGGTGATCCGGCCACCCCCACAGACGGGGACAAAACCGGAATTTAAAACTTTGGTATAACTAACTAACTAACCTTGATGTTTTCAGGCACTCAACAATATAGTTAACAACTGAAGTTTACTATTGACCTGAAACACGCGTTCCACCTGTAAAGCGTCCTACCGCATATTCAGCAAAACACTTGTAGCTCTATATGTCCCACTGGCAATTAGCATAAACCCGTTGCTTAAAACTGCTGGTGGGAGTTTATACCTCCAGTGAAAAATTTGCAGAATAGCGTTGACGTCGCTCCCCAGCACTTATCAGCAGTGGGTCTCCTGAGGGACAATGTCCACCAGCAAAATTTGACTGAATTTGGATTAAAAGTTGCTCAATTCAGAAACCTTTTCCTATAAATGCAAAAGTATTTTGGATTTTTTCATCACTAACAGAGCACTTCAATGTGATCAGTATCATCAAAACTGTCCCAAATGAATTCCTTGCATACATAAAGTGTACCCCGTTTCAAAATGTTCCTAGTCTCTTAGTCAAAGTTTTGTAGCTTTTTCAGGTAAAGGTTTCTTAATTTCTCAACTTTAAACCAAAAGGGGCCTGACTGATATGCAATCCGCTATTTTTCACTGAGACTCAACAATACAAACAAAAGTTTTCACAATGATTGTTATAGTGTATGCTAATATTTTTTCATGTTAGAACTTTATATCGGTTGTATGCGTCAAGTTAGCGCCCTCTCTTGTGTGGTCCAATTTAGTCCATTTTGTAGCTTGGCGACTTTTTAGGGCATAGTTTTACTATAGGGGCCTCTCGAAATTCTACTTATTTTTGTTACTGTTGCAACAAGTGGTCAACTAACTGTATTATATGAATACATTAAAAAGTTTTTCCAGTACCAAATCACAATTTCATAGGCCTGCCCAAATTTTTTACAATCAATTACAGATAATTCAAGGGCATATGTTACCCCCTAAAATTTTAATAAATTAATTTTTTTCTCCTAGCCTTGTTGGACCTGTCTAATTAGTATTCACAATAAAATAGGATCTCACTTGTAAATTACTGAAAAGAAGCCCCCAAAGATGCTACATTAATCATGGTCTTCTGAAAGCTCACTTTTTACAACCGAATTCGGTAAACTTTGAGCGCCCTTAACTTGGTAAACGGAATGGAATTTTGATTTTCCTCTGTAGCACCATAAAATGAACCTTTCACTGCAATTAGTTTATGAAACATTTACGATTTGAAATCACTTTTAGGTCATCCCTGAAAATTGGAAAGACCTTATGTCAGCTTGATTCCTGTGTGTGTGTGTGTCTGTGTGTCCAACACTGTGTGTATAACTTTTGGTTAAAATGTTATCTGGGCTTTTTAGGGGCGCCGACGGCGCACCTATTAGCTGGCTTGTGGAAAACCGTTACGGCGGTCCGGTAAGGGTAAGGGATGCGGCCCGTAGCAGTGGTGCCTTACTTTTCCGTGTTTGCGAGCACCGAAGTACCACCCGACAAAAACCTTCAATTTTCTCGCTATAGCTAGGTTCTATAGGTTCATACCCAATTCGATACATTTGCAAAACAAAACATAGTAACGGCAGCCCTCTGATTCAATTCTCCATAGAACCTTTCGCTCGCGCAGTACTAATATAATATCTTTCGCAGTCTGACACAGAGACACACTTCCGGACCGCCGGATGAAACTGTAAGCCAATTGGGGATTTCTACTTTACATCACGATTATGTTGAATAGCGGATGTTCCAAATATGGTGGAACATATATGAGTTGCTCGAGATTACCCGATTACCTAAAAATTCATTTCTTTCGGCAGAGATTTAATCAAGAAAACGTTCTCCATTTTTCCTTGCGAAATTTAAGGAATATTTTAAAACGTTGTTTAAAACCTGTATAAGGGCCTCCCCCCTCCACGTCAAACACGCCCTATTTGGTCATGTCATCGTGACCCTCGAGTGTCTCCATCATCTTGTGAACAATTGAGCAGATTACCAACAATAATTGCAAGTTCCAATGTAGTGTAGCGGTCTAAGGCACTTACACACTTGCATTATTTTTTTTTTTCCCCCGTTGGTCCTGGGTTCGAAATCGGCTCAAGAAATTTGGATTTTTCCTTTTTGTTATTTAGTAGTTTGGGGTTGTTTTTTAGCTGTTGTTACAGGAAAGATGTGCCGTTGTTTTTGCTTTTTTTTCCTCCCTTCCCCCCCCTTTTTTTTTTAACAACCTACACAGCTTAACTTGAATCACGAAGTTGGGAATAAGGAGGCCAAAAATGAAAATAATAATAATAAAACAAGATTACAACGGAAACAAAAGATTAAATTTTAACATTAATTAAAATGACTGATGAAAAAAGAAAACGCTAAATACAAAAGAAAAAACAATAACATATAGTGTTCAAATGAAAAACATATTAATTTAAAATAATTAAAAAATCCATAAACTAAGATAAGCAACTTAAATTAATAACACAAGTTAATAAACACAATAAATGTAAAAAATAATACCAAGCACTTTTATCTTATTAGCCATACTATAAATTTGTTAATTACAAAAAAACAAAAAAACTAAAAAATCTTTAAAATAATAAAAACTAAAGATAAGTTTATAAAGTATACTAAACAAAATTACAATGGAAACAAAGAAAATAAATTTACATATAAATAAATCAATAAAATTCACAGAATTAACAATTGATCATGAGTGAAAACTAGAAAACGCTAAAAGACAATAAAAAGAACAACGAACAATAAGAATTTAAAATAAAACAATATTTAAATGAAATTAATTAAAATACATAAATAATATATTTTTGTAATTAGATTAAATAAAAACAAAATTATTAGGCCAATGGAATTGTATTGTTAGTTTCCTGGTTGACTGTTCGAAAAAATGAGGTCACTATTTTGCATTATTCATTATTTTCAAGATTTCATATAAAATTTTACGTCATTGGTATAATATGGTGTCTAAACCTAAATTCATATATCTAACATCCAACTTTATAACAGTTTGGATACTTTTAAGCTGCCAATTTCGGATTTTAGCAACCTTCTGTTTTCCTTCTTGATCACGTAGATGTCCTTGAGAAATCCTATTTCCAAAATCTGAGCCGTCCCGATCCTGCGGTTTTGTGGTATCAGAGCATGCTTCCTTTCCCTACGGTCCCATAGGCTACTGGTGCTGTAATTCTGTCCCGTTTACGGAAGAAAATACAAAATGCGATTCTTACAGATGCCACCGAATTTTCACGTAATATTGGGCACACTTGGATTACTAATGCTAACCGGTTCATATAATATAACATCTCAACATCTTTAGGTAAGTCGGGGGTGGACGAGGCTGTGGACCAGCGAAATGCCCCTTTAAGTACATTTCCGCAAAAAAAATCAATTTCTTCAAGATGAATATTTTAAGCTCGATCGCAGAGTATGATCAGGAGCATTGCTAGGGAAATCTAAAATTTCATTATTAACCACTAAGTAAACCCCTCGCCACAAAAATAGTTAAAAAAAAAATGTTCAAACGACATGCCTGATATTATGAGCAGCTGAAAGTTATGATCTGTATTTTAAAATTTTTCCGAAAATATACTTTTAAACCAAAATAATGAAACTTTTGACAAAAAATGACAATTCAGGATGGGCGGTAACTGAACCTAAATTAATCCAATTCATTGGCCTATAACAAAAGTTAATACACAAAATAAATGTAAAAAATTAAACAAAGGCAACCAAATACACAAAATACAAGTATAAAAATATGAAAGCAAGGAGTTTGGTTCAGGAAGAATGTGGCGTGGTATTAATTAAAAACTACTTACATAAAAACCGCAATAATAAAGAAACCATGAAACATGCATAATCTTGAACAACGTTAATAAGTAATTAAAAGTTAAAAAGATAATCAAAATATCGAATCGAACAAAAATTAATGAACACTAAAATAAGCATTTAAATGAGCACAATATTAAACTAAAAAGTAATACAATTTAAATTGTAACAAATAAAACCCGAATAGTAAAATGAAAAAAAAAATACATTAACAAAAGAAAATACTGAAGAAAAATTTTGAAACAATTATGCTTGCGTAAGTTTAAATCAAATTCATCAACAATTATAAAAATAAAAATAGGAATGTGACAACTATGACCCAAAATCCAATATTTACCAAATATATCCAAAATTAAAATATCAAAAACAAATATACATTCAATTTTATAAAAAATATTAAAATATATTGTTTGGTTTTTTTCAAGTTAATTTTTTTCAATTTGGTGAATGAGACCTATTGCATGGGTTGTGTTTGTGGAAGTGGTGATTGGCAAACCACCTTGTGAGCCTGTATATGTTGGTAAACCCTGGCGTTGTTTGAAAGAGACGCCCGGGGGAGTTGGAAATGGAACTCTGGGAGGTTAGAAGGAATCTGGTAGAGGTTTTCATGTATTGCCAAATGAGGTATTGCCATTTAATTCCGTCAAGCGCTCTGCCCAATAGCATATATCGCACAAAACGACGAATCATTTGTAATACCAAAAAAGGTCCATGGTAGTTGGGAATTGTCCATAATAGAAAAAAAGAAAGTTAAGAATGTGTGGAGGTAATGTAGAAATGTGCCCTGTGTATTTGGAAGGAGGAACCTGGGTTAGTTGGGAAAGGTCCACTGCTTCTGTAGATGAGAAGGGGGATCTGTGTTATTTGGGAAGGACGCTCTGTGACAGCTGTGAAGGTCTCCCAGACTTGTAGAGGGGTCTTCTTGGATAGTTTCGAAATGAAGAAAAGACCTTGGGACTTTGGGCAGCTAGTAAAATGCCCTGGTATCGTTTGGCAAAGGGCCCTGTTTAATCTGCTCCATGTTAGGTCTGATAAGGTTCACCAACATACTAAACTGTTCATCCTATATTCCTTGTATTTCAATATATATATATATATTATATATATAGATATATATAGATATATATATATATCTTATATATATAGATAATATATATATATAATAATATCTATTTCGCTAATATAGACCATAGGGGTAAGGTTTTAATATTCAAGGTTTTATGATTGTTACTAACGAGCGTCTCTAACAAATCTTCTTAGAGACAGCCCGTATGCTACCAAAATCTCAAAATTTGAATAAATTTGCATAAATTTTGCATAAATTTGGCATAAATTTAAACACTTCTATGTGATTATAACGGAATAAATCGCAACTACAAAGAAGGCGTTAGGGGGAAGGCTAATTTCCCCTAACGCCGTCATGATGAATATCAAATTCACTCCCCCTAAGGCACTAGATAGCGATATATTTCAAACAAACTTTGTACTGATGCAATTGCAATAAACTTCACGAATTCAATCTATCTTGTGTCCTACCGTTTCTTTCTACATAAGTAATTTCCCAACACAGATAGAAAACCCAAAAAGACTCACTCTTTTGGGGCGCCCCTTTCCTTGTTAAAGGAATTTTTTTAAGTGCAGTGATGGATCAAGTTCATACTTGGTATTCTTATCATTGAGAAAAGGGGTCTCATGTGGGGTTAACAATGAGGCAGTCAAGGTCAGTCATTCAGAGGTCACTTAGGTTATATCTTTTGCATGTAAAGTATACACTTGGTTAAAAGGTTGTCTAGCTTTTAGTGCAGTAATGGCTCAAGTTCATACTTGCTATGCTTAGGCATTGAGACGGGGCTTTTTGTGCAATTGTGGGGTAACAATAGGAGGTCAAAGGTCATTCATGAGTCACTTAGGGTCTTGTATTGCTCCACATATATTCTTTGACCACATAATCAGCAACCTATTGGGGATCGCTGTCCCCTATTTTTTTTATTATGATCCTGAGACATTTTATCTAAAAAAAAAACCAAAAAACAAATTTTTCTCAGACATGCAAATAAAAAAATAAATGCAGTTAAATGGATCCAAAATCAAAATTGTGCATATTGTCGGCTGTGTGTAATCAAACTTTTTTCTCTTCTTTTTTTTTGCCTAATACCATATTTACAGTCAATTGGTTCAATCATAAAGACTCCTTCATATAATTAACAGGTTTCTTTTCAATGCAAATTGTAATAAAGGCCTCACTGGTAGTCAAACAAAGGGTTTATTGTTTCATTTGGACTGTGTTTACAGAATGTCTACCGATCTAGTTTAATGTTTTTGAAAAAAAAATCTGAACATTAATTATCTTTTCCGCTGGAATAGCCAGACACAGTTTGAAAAAAAAAATGTGCGCCTTGCCGGATTAAAAAAAAAAAAAAAAAATATAACTGTGGTATGTAAATAAACCGTTCTGATGCTAGCTGCTAGGAAAGCGATGGACCTATCGCCTCCTCTACCCTGCCTTGATAGCTCATTTGGTTAGAGAGCGCCGTGCTAGATCGGAGGTCGCTGGGTCTAATCCGCTAAGCGCACGTTTTTTTTATTGATACAACACTTGTGTGTGCTGCTATCTCCAGGGAAGAGATTAAAAAATATTCATCCTTGTCTTCCTGTAGAACGATTCTTATAAAAAAAAATTAAAAACAAATAAATTGTAGTTTATTTATTAAATATACCGTCTGATGCTGTCCGCATAGGAAGCGAGGACCCTTTCAATCCGAACACCTAAGATGATCCTCTCCTCTAATCTACCACCCAGGTCTTGATAGCTCATTTGTTAGAGCACGTGCTATTTATACGGTGTTTGCCAGTTTGAATCCGTCCAAGCGCAATGTCTTTTTTTCCCCAACACTTGTGTGCGCTGGCTATCTCCAGGAAAGATTTAATAATATTCGTTTTTCTACCTGGAGAACTACAAAAAAAAAATTCAAAAAAAATTTGTGTCCATAGAAAATTCTTATTCTATTTACCCACCCGAATTTCCATCAGACAAACATAAAAGGACATTTATGAAATGTTTTCATGTTTTCCATATTGCAGAGCCTGTTTCTCACAAGCATACATTTATGTATTTTAAGAGGAGGCCCAAGAAGTTAATTTAGTGTATACGGAGAGGAAACCCAGTCAACTTTTCAAATCAATTTCAGGAAATTCAAAATTGACGGCAGAGACAAGGAGGGATATTTTGAAGTCCAACAGAGGATAGGTATTACGTACAGTGTCTTGCATGACTGGCTGACCCCCAAACCGTAGCCCTATAGCCACATGATTTTCCCTTAGATTTTCTTGCTGTCATATAGTCGACACCCAGTTGTAATTAGTCTTGGTATCCTTGAGTTGATTCCCATTTCCATTTAATTCATCAGTTAGCTAGTATTTTTGCAGTGCTTCCCTTGGCATGAAATTGGAATATAAATACACAGAAATGCATTAAAGGTCAACGAGAGATTTCACAAATCGGGTGTCCTAAAATTGAAACTTACTGATTTTTGCCCTGATGTAAAACTTTCCATCAAAAATATCCCCATCTGGAAAGGATAAAGGGGGATGGCCCTATTTTAAAAGGATAGAAGTTTTCATCTTGATAATTGGCCTTCAACCCCAAACCCCCATCTATAAAGTTGCGCGCCGATATTTCAATCCGTTTTCATGTCAGCTAAAAACGTTATTTTGTAAGCCCCATATAGTACTGGGTAAATTAATGATTGGTCTACCAAACTGGGGTACATTTTTCGCTCATAACTTCAGAACCAAACCTCCTTTGGGCCCTAAGTTTCACAGGGTGAAGAGAAAAATAGTAGCTTTCTTCTGATACCAAAATTATTGACCACTTCCCGGTAAAATCAGGGGGCGGCTTCTGGGACGAGGCTATTATAGCAATCGGGCCAATTGACCTTGTAAGCTGAAAATGTTTTCTTGGTACAAAAATTGGTGACATTGTAATTTCGATATGAGCAAATACGAATTCACCTATTTTTTTTATATTTGACTATAACAACATCAAAATCCACATTTTCCTCCCTTTTAAGACATTTCTGTAGCCAAATACAACTTAGAAATCTATTGCGTGTCTAATCTACACGAAATTTACTAATATGTAGACAGCAATATTTGGGGTCCCGTTCAAAATCTCTCGTTGCACCTTTACATAAGTAGAAGCTGGGCCATGGTATTTTTGCAGTGTTTCCCTTGGCATGAAAAGTGAATATAAAGACATGGTAAAATTGCATTATGCAGAGTAAATTACACATTCTGCACAATTAGCACCTCAAGCATTCCAAATATATGAATAATAAAAAAAAAACAAAAGACAATAGTGGCATAGACTAAGCTTTATTTCTTTTGACATGTATCCCCTAATATCAAAGGCATCAAATATGTTAGTGTTGGGCACCCTCAGCATATCCTCATGACTCAAATATTGACGTTAGATTTATCCTTGACAACTTGATGTCAAATGACAAATGTTTTAACAGCTTGCTGCAGAAATTGGAAAAAACAAAACTGGCAAGGGAATTAAAGTTTTAGCTACATGCGCCTGCTATAATCAAATTAAAGTTTAAAATAAAAAACAACTCTTAATTTGAAAATAGTTAAAATGCACGCTGGTTGTTCTTTTCCCCCATTATGAGTACCAATTTTCTAATGTGTTCTGCTGCAACATTCACCTCTAAAACGAACAAAAATTATGTATCCTAACACAAGCACACACACTTTCCACCCAGAAAGGATCCCACTTACAATATTCAGCAAATTTGTAGTCTAGACATCCCACTAACTACTAGTATAACATTTTTTGGAATCCTTTGATTAATGGACATATGGCAGGCCTTCCATTCAACGTTCGAGATGTGCAACGCAGCACGTCGTGGATTTTTTTTCACGTTAATTTTGGTGGTGACACTTGAGAGATATGAAAATCTGAATTTTAGCGTCATAAGTCCATTTCGTTTTCCTCCCCCGCAGAGCGATGGAAATTTAGGGGGGGTCGCATCAAAAATGCTGCCCTATGTGAAAGACCAATGTTGAGAGGGTCACAGATTATAGTAATGGAGCACCCACAACTTTGCAAATCACTATCTAGGGTAATAATTGGTATAGACGTCAAATCTAGGATCAAAAAGTTCAATCTTGTTGTTCCCTTTTGGAGTTAATGAGGCATAATATGCAAATCAGTTTCATTTGGGGACAATTTTTTTTTTCATTGTCCTCTTTTACGTCAATCAGAGTCACCGTAGAACTTTTCATCCAATACAATAATGAGCACATCAGAAACGTAATATGTGAAGTACAGCCCAGTGAAAGGTATTATACTTTTTGAAATTTGGACCCCCCCCCCCTGAAACCAATGTTGACATTCAACACGTCAGATAGGTTGAAGATACATCATTAAACAACTTTCCTTGAAAGACCTAGCTTGGTGGTTTTATTTTTTCACAACAAAATACACACTCAATTTCCACACAAAGGTATATTGACCCAAGGTCATTGTACATGCACATGTATATCACCATTCTTTGTGGATATCAACAAAGTGCTTGTGCTGAAAACAATGAAGACTCGATACACCAGCTGTTTCTTCAAGACTAGTTCTTAAAACCCAACCAGGACCGGAATCGTTTTTGCCGCAACGGCCCCCAATGCACGAGGTGCAATCTATTTTTATTTATTCAACGCCAGCTGCAACGAGAAACAATTTTGCGTTTCCTTATCGGGGGGTCGGCCTTTTTTCCCGCACAGGAATAAGTAGCGAAAGTCTTAACGCCCAGATGCAACGTCAGAACATCGCGAATCATTTTTCCCACGGAAGACGCCAGATGCACGAGGAACATCGGTTCATTTTTTCCGAAAGACGGCCCAGATGGCAACGAGAACTCGCCCATTTTCCGGAAAGACGTCCCAAGATGCAACGAAGAACAACCGCGTGCGAATGCAATGACACAGGGATCCTAAATAAATAATAAATAATAAATAATGGATGCGTACGCCACTGATCTTGCATGAAATCTGTAGCTTATAGTTTCCCAGTCGTGCGCGGCGCTATTACGCTACGTCATAATCGTGCGTGGGCGCGATTAACGCTACTTCATGCTCCGGTTTACGTAATGAATGCGTTTATGCATAATTAAAAGTAGCTTATCGTATATGGTGGCGCTATCACCCTCGATATCGAAATTGTTCTATGGCATTGTACACAGTGTCACCCGCCTGATGAAAAGCATTGCGGCCTTCGCGGGCAACCGTCCGAAATGCAGTGAAAAGCACATCGATCATTTTCCCGGGAATGACGTTCCCCCATGGTTGCAACGAGGAACATGCGTCATTTTCCGGGAAGACGCCCAGATGCAACGAGGAACATTACGTCATTTTCCGGTAAGACCGCCCAGATGCAACGAGGAACATCGCGTCCTTTTCCGGTAAGACGCCAGATGCAATGAGTTGCAATGAGAGTCATTTGGCGACAAAAAAAGAGTTGTGACGGCCGAGAGATGCAACGAGAAACATTTTTCCGACCGGACACGTTTTCGTTGCAAAGCCATTGAGTCTGGGCCGCAGTTAGGGTAATGATGTATCTTCAAACATATCTGAAGTAGAGGGGTGATGTCGAAGGTCAACATAATTTTGATTTCAGGGGGGGCAATATATGTCAAAATGCAAAATAGTATTTTTCAATGGCTTTTTAACTCAACTCCATGACTTACCTAAATACTTTATTATTGTACGGCTAGAAAGAACTGCTGTGTGATCGGATTAACACAAAGATGGACAATAAAATTTTTTTTAATTAAATGTTTTTGTGACACACACATACACTTGGTCCCAGATGAAAGATACTGCATGTTTAAACCCAAACAACTTTAAAAGTCAAAAGGAAATAGCTAGCATGTTTTGATGCATATTTGATTAAGCCCAGATAGTGTGATTTTTAAGTTTGTGGAGGGTTCCATTACAAGTTTTAGCCATGTCAAAAGGTCGTTCGCATCTTACAGCATTTTTGGTGGTGACCTCTAAAATTCTGCGCTCCTGCCGAAAAAACAAAAAAAAAATGGTACGCAGCTCAAATTCAGGATTTTCATTTCTCATCGTTATCTATCACCACCACCAAAAAAGAAAAAAAATCCCCATGACACTGCTGCGGTGCAATCTCGATGTTGACAGGGAAAGCCCGGCCTAATTTCAACATGATTGGGACATTTTTAAAAGTTTGACCCTGTGTAAACTTAAATGAACCCCTATTGAAAGATGATACCACAATTGAGAGTACTAACTACATTGGGTGGAGCGGGTCCATATAACTACCAAAGTGTTAAACCTTTTCTGTAGTGGGGGTAAACAAATTCTTAAAATAAGACCTCCTAGACATATTCTGCTCCTGTCAAACAAAAACCCGTTCTTTTTGTGTTAATTGAAGATTGGCATAATAAATATAGGTAAAGGATTTTCACTCTAGAATGATTGGTTGTGTTGTGTGGACAAAAATAAACCTATAATCACAAGATGCAATGCCAACTATGGTGGTATTTGGTATTCCATGTGCAGGCTAGGCTAGACATCACCAGCAAAACAGTTTGACTTTATGATATCATAATCATCAATTCAAAAATTTCGATTGTGTATCATAATCCAACATGCCATTGTGAAATCCATATATAATATAGATTTGTTTTAACTCAGTCTCTGATCTAGGTTAAAATGTAGTCATGTTTCGGGTATAGGGATTATTTTTAAGCGGTTGATAAAGACAGTATTAGACATCAGGAATCTGATCTGACACAGACCCTGAGGACTGTTTTGTTTATCAGTCTAATAAGGGTTCGTGCTGATGTAACGTAAGGGGGTCCAGTGGGAAGATCATTGGACCCC
>JAMKCH010007336.1:0-32285 GCA_023653785.1 Ophioderma brevispina | reverse complement strand
CCCCCAATGATACCCTGCATTGCATCCTTTGTCTACTTCACATCAACCTGACGCACATCACCCTGATGGGCAAGGATCCCTGGATTCGTCAGTTGTTATATTATTTACTTTCGATTTAATTCATAATATTTTGTATGCTAATTATAAGTTTAAACTCATTCAAGTGAAATAAATCATAAATCCATTCTAACTCTTTGGGGCCTGTAACAATAATCTTGGGGTCAAAGGTCACATGGACAGTGCAAGTATCACCGCATGATTATACTCGTGCTTTCTAAGCACAATCGATTTCTAGTTTCCTTTCTGATTCTCTGTCTAGTTCTTTCCAATGCTCCTTAAAATCACTAGTACCAAACGGTTAATCCCATAGTCAACCAAGTTTGGTCAAAAGAACCACTTACCCAAGCTACATATGGGGTGTACTCAGATTGGGGTCAACGGTCACGTAACCGGAAGATCCGCTTTTGTAAAAATCTTTAAAAGCCTACTTGTCCAACATACAACAAGCTATACATTCCAAATTCGATCACAAGAATCCTTAGACCATCCTCCATATAGGATGTACACAGATACCGATCGGAGTTCAGTTACATTCAAAATGGCGGCCATATCTAAGTAATATGCAAAAATGCGTATATCTCAAAAACGATAGACTGATAGGTATGTCGGTGCAAAAGTTGCGGATAGAGTGTGAGACGAATCATATGACAGATATTGGCTCCAAGGGTCCTGTAAGATATGCAATGAGCTAATAATATCCAAAACCTATAACCCATCAACCAAATTAGGTATAAATGCATATTTGGGCACAAGAACCACTGGATAACGCGCTATTATCCGAGCTCACACATGGGTCCAAATGAGGTCATTATGGTCCCAAATCTGAAAGAAGCTATTGACTAATATTTATTTTATATACCAACTTGTAGGGATTAATGAAAATGAAATAAAAGTCTACAGTGACATGTTGTATGTGAAAAAGGTTTAAGGGCCAAAGGTCAAATTACCAAATGTGCAAAAGTTCCACGCCCTAAGGTTCGTGCTCTTGAGCACCAATGTCTCTAGTAGCCTTCTGGAAATAAAGTTGAATGGGTTTATTTCCATCTCCATTTTTATGATCCTTTAACTCATTCTACACAATGTCTAACGGAACCACCAATTAAAATTACAGTGGAACACAAAGGCGTAAGGTTTCCTGAGTATACGTTGTTCAGCCAAGGCGGCCTGGCTTACATAGATGATTTTTGCTCTTAAAATGTCAAAATCTAGTTGATTTTTAGGTATCATGGGAACGGGTAAGATATTTATAGATTCAGACCTTAGCAACGCCTTTTGTTCCTTTATTCTGCAAGAACGAAGTGAAATATAAAAAATATAAGTAAGCCTTTTCTTATACTCGTAAATGACAATGTTGTTAGATAAACGAAAGTTTGCCAGAAAGTGAAAATGAAAATGGTTGAGCTTAAAATACATGGAAGAGGATATTTTCTGCTTCTTTTGAAATACATTTAAGATGGTTCCGATATAGACGCTAACATAGATTACGCTTCAATCTTTTGCAATGTCAGCCAAATTTGGTCAGAAGTCAGAAGACCACTGACCCATGCCGCAATATAGGGTGTTCACAGTTGTGGATCAGTGTGCATGCAGGCCGTTAAAGGGGGATGGCCCGAATTAATTTTTTATATGATAGACTGGCCTAAACCCAAAAACATCTGTAAAGTCGCGCCGATATTTCAAAACGTTTTTAATTTACAGCTAAAACTTAATTTTGTTCCCCATAGAATACTGTGTAATTATTATTGGTTCGACCAAAATGGTACATATTTTTCCCTCATAACATCCACACCAAACGTACCGTTAGTCCTAAGTTTCACAGGGTAAATAGAAAAATAGTAGCTTTTTTTTGTGTTCCCAAATTTGGACCACTTCCGGTAAAATCTGGGGTCCCTGGGATGAGGCTATTAGCGACCTGGATCTTTAAAGGGGCTTCTCTGAAAATTTAGAAAACACAACAACTTTTCACACATTTTGAGGTGAGGGTCATCCAGGTCGAGCTGGTCATTGGGCATCGAGGGAATAAACTTATGGAACTTGTGAAGATTCCTCCTCCCTTGGTCTGGAAGAAGACACCATTGGATGTCGAGGTCGATCATGTTTGACACACACATATGGGTCAAATGTCACCAGCTAACATTCGTGCTCGCTTCAAGGCACAGTCTAGTTAACTTTGGATTTGTTTTGCGCATGTCATGTTTTATATTTCGTGTTTTATTTATTTAAAGCGCTGTGTTCCCGTCTACGGCATAAATGCGGTATTATGAATAGTATTGCTATTGTTAGAATTACTTCCTTTCCTTCCTAACTAGTTTTTTGATTATATTGGAAGGATACTAAGAGGTCAGATCATAGTTCTGGATTTATTATATTTCCAGCAATAATGCCATTTCTTATATATTTCTTGTGGGATATTAAAATACTAATACTGTGGGGTGGTATTTGCATTTAACATAAAAATAGGAAATTAAATATTCAAAGATATCACTAACATACCATAGCAACTTCGTGGGAAGTATACACGATCTTCGGAAAATCCTAACGAACCCGTTGCAACCTATCCAACCATAATTAATCCCTGCCTAACATATTCGTTCGGCCCCCCCCCCTGGTACGACTAGTGTCGAATCTGATTTTTCGGTTTCAAATTGAGTTAATAGTTTGATTCTGGTTGCATTTTATGTTTATACTCTTAATTGACCCAAAAATAAAAAGTGAAATTACATCTCCCTACCAAAAATAAGCGCAGTCGAATAAAACACGCATTTGTATTTAAAAGGGTTTACAAACAATCGATAAGTATTCGTACTTTGCGTGTCCAAATATCCCAAAGCACACAGATAATTTACGAACGAATACGTATTAGCTGAGACAAAGATTGCTACTTCGTGATCAAAATCGATTAATAGGTCTATCAAGATTTATGGCAATCGGTGAATTTACCTTTCTAAATTCTATACTTCATGAGGGGATTGGTCATGTTATTTCACATTTTTAATTTGTGTTTTATTATGTTACTTTGTACTTATTGAAACCTATGGTCTGTGCGTCGTGAAAAAGAATTATCAAAGTTTTGTAGTGTTAACATTTGTACAAATGCACCAAATTTAATTATATTTTTTTTGCGGGGGGGCATAGTGACATTAACCATCGAGTACAAAAGCGGAGGAGTAACCACCCCAGGTAAACTTTTTCCTTCGGTGCGGCAACAAAAAACGTTAAAAACTTTCGTTAAGCTTCCATATAATTATTTCACACCCTTCTGCTAATTTTAGCGAAACAAATGTGAAGGTCGCACCCTCACCGGGGGTGAGCGTCGAAGGTCGCTTGGTGGTTCGTGGTTTATACCTCTTTACCCCCACCTTATTAAAATGTTATCATCTTTATTGTCAGTTTTTACTGCCCATTAATTTACAATAATGAGCGGCTAATGCATTTTCTTATCATTTATTTTCATTAATCAGCATTACAAAATACACATAAATAAGGCCTATTAACTTAAAACTTATACAAACAAACAAAAACACAAATACAAATCAAGTTTTTTTTTTTTAGTTAAAATAGAATAGCATATTGGAAATGTATACAGTTAAATAAACTGGTTAAAAAAACAACGGAAAAGAGAAAAAAAATAATGGGAGCCATTATTTAGTTTTTCCGACTCGAGGACATTATTCGCTATAAATGATACTGCATGACCCTTTAGTTATTAGTTCGTTTGTTTAAATATTGTGCACTGTATGGCTCCAAAATTATATGTTGATTTTAAAAACCTTAGTCAATTTCCAAATCTTTGGAGCCAAAACAGCATGAAAATCCAATTTCCTACCGTTTTTTAAGCAAAAATTTCATTTTTTCATTTTATATACTCTGATGTGTAGTGTGGAAATAACCACTTTTGCCAACTTGAACTTTACGTCATTGTGACGCCATACTAGGTTATGTTGGAAGCACTGAGTAGAAAACGATGATGGACCACTAATATCAACGGGTATACCAACATCTATTTTGCTTTATAATAATGAATTATTCGGGGTTTAACCCCCACCCCCTTGAAACCGGGTTACAAAAATAACTTATGCGAAATTATGATTTCTTTGTGTTAACTTTGATTATGCTGCAAACTAACTAAGTAATAATATGATACATCATTTAAAAAAACTGCCTTAAGGAAAGCAAATTGATATTTTCTTTGGGAAGGTGTTTGTATAAGCGTTAGTGCCCTACTAAATTTTTTAGATTAGGTTAGATTTTATGAGATATTTACCCATTTGATGTAATTCGTTTTCCAAGATTGGTTATACATTTTAGCGTGTACCAGTCTTTAAAAGATAGGAACTATATATGTAATGGGAAGTTTAAGAAAAACGAGAAAATAAACCACTTATCCTCCCAAATCCAGTTACATTTGAAAATTTGTAGGAGCTCCAATTTTTGAACAGTTTAGCCAAATTTATTTGTGTACACAGCCATACTATTTATTAATTTTATATAAAACCTGCACTACAATGTTGTGTTCCTTCTAACGTAGTACTCGTGAAATTTATGTTTTTTTCTGCCAAAATGACTTAAAAACATATTGGCGACTAATTAAAGATATATTTTAATGGAGCCATTTGTAAGAGGTTGTAATTTTCTGAATTCGTTGGTCTTTTATCGTGGTCAGTATGCGCTATTATTTTACAACGAACCGATAATGCAACAGGAATGTTTCCCACTTACCGATTATTGGAAGTCGTTTGTATAACAAAATTTGCATGGTTTGTAACATAAACACAATGCAATAAACATAGTCATCTTCGTCGTCTTCATCATCAATAGACTCGTCATCGTCATTTTCTTCATCATATTAGAAATCGTCATAGTCGTCGTTGTCGTCTTTATCATCATTAGACATCGTCATCGTCGTCGTCTTCATCATCATATCATCATAATCATCATCATCATCATCATCGATCAGTAGAATCATGTCGTCGTCAAGCTCGATGTTTCCTTATTTCATCGTTATTCCACCATCATCACCGCCATCGGTCATTTTATCATCGTGGCACTCCATCAGGCAGCATAATTTTAAAATAGTATAATAACAACCCGTAGCTATAGTAAAGATCTCACCATACCAAATTCATCGAATCAAGGGTTTTCATGCAGTCGATACGTATTCGACTCTTTAGAGCAGAGCGAATCAAACATTTGGGGTTTGACAAACAATCGAACAACATTCAGTGGCCATTTTTGAATAAGAAAACAGTTGCTTCTCGGTATTTTAATACTGTCGTCAATTAGTAACCATTCATGTCTTTAAACAGACACCACTTAAAATAAGCCATTTACCTTTTTACTTTCATTAATTCACCACGCATTCATAAGTAACTAAACTTTCAAACGCCGTGTCTCAGAAACTAGCATTTATGCTGATTCGGCACTATGCAGAACCCAAGAGATTATCCTAAGTGTTTTTAATTGTTTTAGCACGATCTATTTATTTTAATATCAATGTCAATAGCTTTTCTAGATAATATCTAGAAAATCTTATCGGAGAAATATACAACTGTCGTTGAGTGCTTAAACAAATGAGGGTTATGAGGTTAGCATTCTTTGTATCATCATCGAGGAATTCAACTATTACCCTACCTTGGTGTTCATTATTAAGACAAGGGAATATTGCAGTTTGCTCACTGACGATAAATGGGTACTGTAACAGGCAGAGCAGTGGCCAGTGACGTTACAAGCCCCATTTAATGACATTGCCCAGTGAAACGTGTGATTTGAGGGGTAACCACAGACATCTACTAAGGAGCCGATGTGCTGTACTTGAAAACGGTCGAGTACCAATTAAGCTAAAAGGTGGATAGCAAAATAAAGAGTAACTCTTGTAATGGTAACATTGTGACTCGTATCTATACCATATCAAGTAAACCTCGGCTTTGAAAAAAGGTCGTTATTGTTTAATTTATACAGCAGCGACTCGCTTTATTTCTAATGTTTAACGTTTTATTTACTGTTTATACATCCCTAACGTCCCTTAATCGCCTCAAAATTACGAAAATATTATATACTGTATATCAAAATCAGAAGCAGCTACGCTAAAAAGTAGTATGCAATTAAAATTAGGAAAGAAATATAAATACTACCGGGTAAACACCACCAATTCACTTATACACGGTAGTCTATGGGAAAAATGGCAACTTTTCTTTCGCATCTGAAACATAACGGATGGAATACTACAATATCACATACAATCTAAATTCACCAAATGACAGCATTTTCTGGCTACCATAGTTTCATAGTACTTCGAAAAACCCATCATCAGATGTTCTGTAGTCAGTATACGGCTGATAGTGGGCGAAATGTTTTGATGAGTGCGGAGTAAATTGCCACAAATTGCTGGCCAAATGCCATTATAATTTGAAACGCCATACCAATCATGCAAATTACATCTCTTTTTTTATTGAAACTAGCCAGTGCATTTTCAGACATTTTAAAGCAGTTTTTGTAGGTGCCATAAAAGAAAGTAGTGCACCCAAGATTTTTTACCTTAAGCCTATGATATACTTCCAATCGCAGCGAGCGATTGGCATGCGCAATACCGGATTTGGTCCCAAGATCAAGTGTTACCCATGCTCACGAGCAGAAATCGCTCGCTGCGACTGGAAGTATATCATGGGCTTTACGCATACGGCAGCATAGTTAATGGCGCATAACCAACACCTCAACGTTTTCGTATGTAAGTTTGCGTGATTCTGACAGCACTTATAGCTAATTATTTTGTTCGAGCTCTTGTTGTTTGTTGGTTAGTTATACTTGATATACAACATGCTTCGGGGTTTGCGTTGAAAAGTGGGGACGGAGAAGGTCAGCTTCCATACGAAACTACTTATCTATGCAGAAATTACAGCACTCACTGAGGTCAAACACAAGCTGTATGCCCTGAGACCAGGTCCCTAAATATTGCCGCCTTGTCCTTAATAATTATTTTTGAGTAAGTACGTCTGATAGTATTTAGGGTAATTAAAACAATTATAAGAGTTATGAATACATTCATGACCTTTTGGTGCTACTGGCATGCCCCACTTTTACAAAAAAATCGAAACTTAAAAAACGCAAGATGAAAACTTGTTGTTTTTTTTTGGGGGGGGGGTTATATGACAAAGGACCAGAAAGTGGCAATGAGCCAGTAAAATGACTTTTTAAATTATATTGTAAGGTAACAGGCTGTTTGGTTTACTTGGTATTTTTTTTCCAGATCAGGAGTGTGAAGAAAATAATGTTGTGTGTTGTGTAACAGTGCCTTATTTAAAGTAGCTGTATATTGTAACAACGATAGCAAATCCTCTGCAATGTTGCAATAATATCTATTGCAAATCTTAGTGCAAAAGTAAAGTGAAATAATAGCAAAGAGTAGGAAACACCATGCAGAAATGTCGGAAAGCAACCACTCTGCCAAAATTTAGCAGCCATTACAAAACCAAAGGGTCATTCCATGCCAAAACACCAAGGTGTGGAACCCACCCTCTCAGATTTTGTTGAAATTGCAGTCAAAGGTACATTTTATGGGGCTACAGAGGAGGTCAAAAGGAAAAAATCAAATTCCATTCCGTTTTGAAGTTATGGGCTCTCAAAGTTTTACGACTCGGACTATGATTCAGTATTAAAAAAACTTTATTAATGCTATTTATATAATCAGTAGATGCCACTTGTTGCATCAAAAACAAAGCAAGTAGAATTTCTTTGTATCCCCCTAGTAAAAATAGGCCCTCAAATAGTTGCCATGGTGCGAAATAGACTAAAAATTGGACCAAACATAGAGGGCGCTTATTTTGACGCGTACACCTGATATGAAGTTCTAGCATTGAAAAAATATTAGCTTACACTAAAACAATCATTGTGATATAAGTTTTGTTTTGTATTTTTGATGTCTTCAGTGAAAAACAGATGAAGCAAAGTTTGGCCCATTTTTGGTTTAAAAGTTGCAGGATTCAGAAACCTTTACCAGAAAAAGTGCAAAATTTGACTAAGTACTAGGAAAATTTTGAACTGGGTCACCTGACATGTCATGTAGGAATTATTTGGGACATGTTTTGGATGATACTGATCACATCTAAAGTGGTCTGTAGTGATGGAAAAAAAAACCCAAAATACTTAGTCAAATTTTGCAATTTTATAGTGAAAGGTTTCTGAATTTAGCAACTTATAAGTAATCCACATTTTTTCTGAAGACATCAAAAATACAAAACAAAACTTCTATCACATTGATTGTTATAGTGTATGCTAATATTTTTGCAATGCTAGAACTTCATATCAGGTGTACGCGTCAAAATAAGCGCCCTCTGTGTGTGGTCCATTTTAGTCCTGGGGGGTAGGACATGCCAACCTAACAGCAACAGAACAGCATCAACTTCCGGCGTAACCCGAGTGCTAGTCTTATTCAAAGACTTAACTGTAGGAGGGCGCTCTTACACACAGACTTGACTTAAGGCTAGGCCAGGTCACGAATATTTAAATCTAAATGACCGTTATTGGAAATTACACTATTTTGCAGCGGGGTTAATCCACTAACCCCGACGGATATTGAAGTCAATATTTTTTTCCTAAATTATCATGATATTACTAAGATGAATTGAACGAAGGCTTAAAAGTTGATTTTGCAATGTTACTGGGACCGAGGCTGCCGTAGAAAATACACGTAAGAATTCCCTAAATGACCGTTTGGAAATCCCCAATGCCCAAATCGAGCCGATCGTGTCCGCCCCCCCTTGTTTTAGTCCATTTTGCACCATGGCAACTATTTGAGGGCCTATTTTACTAGTGAAATTCTACTTGCTTTGTTATTGATGCAACAAGTGGCAACTACTGATTATATAAATAGCATTAATAAAGTTTTTTTTAATACTGAATCACAATTTTATAGTCCGAGTCGTAAAACTTTGAGAGCCCATAACTTCAAAACGGAATGGAATTTGATTTTTTTCTTTTAACCTCCTCTGTAGCCCCATAAAATGTACCTTTGACTGCAATTTCAACAAAATCTGAGAGGGTGGGTTCCACACCTTGGTGTTTTGGTATGGAATGACCCCAAAGTTCCAAACCATTATTCGTTCGCTGCTTACGTTAAATGCTAATATTTCAGATTTTTATTGCAAAATAATGGGCAGTAAACTAACCAACAATAAAATGAAATTTTAACATGTTATGCCGTGATTGTGTTTACTTGCATGTCCATAACATCAGATAGTCAGCGTAAAATATAGACTAAGCCATTACTACTGGAATAGGTGAAAACAGGTAGAATTTAATAATCTATGGTTTGCATGGGCGGATTGCCCCGTATAAAATACTCGGGTTATGGCAAGCTAAAAGGTCATAACGTATTGCGACAACACGTTGCTTTTGAAAGTTATTTAATCAACGCGTTGCTTTCAAAAGCAATACGCGTTGCTTTTTGAAGGTCTATTTCTATTGGCTGCCTTAGCAACGCGTTGCTTTCAGCAAGCAATAGACCGTCAGCCCAGAAGGTTTTGATCAAACGAACGAGATACCAACACAGCTGAATACGTGAAAATTCAGAGAAAAATATAACTTTTTTAAATATGAATGTCTGCTGGAGACCCGTTGCTGCGTGTAGCCCCAGGAGAGGGGTAAAGTTACTATGGGGTCGAATGTTTAAACTACTCTAAATCTCATGTAATATAGCTCAAATCATTACTTAGGTAACCAGGAGTACAAAAGTCAATTGGGTCACATGCGTGTGGTGCTTTCTTTCCAAGATATTTGGGAAAATACACTAAATCTTTAAGGATACTGATTCCAAATATGAAATGCTTTTGCACTTTCGGCATCTTCTTGTTGTTATAATGGAAGGGATAAACAATTCCCTGTAGGATTCTATGAGGATGGGGACATAATACCCCTCCCTATTAAATGAAGCCAACCCTATGCAAAATAAAACGCATATTTTGAATCAGTATCATTAATTTTTTACAAAGAAATCTTGGTATTACAAACGTTGACCTTTTTTTTTGAATAAACAAATGACCTTTAGCCTATTTTCCCAAATATCTTGGAAAGGAAGCACCACACGCATGTGACCTAATTGACTTTTTTTACATTTGGTTACGTAAGTAATAATTTGAGCTATATCTCATTTGATTTAGAGCAGTTCAAACATTTGACCCCCATAGTAACTTTACTCCTCTCCTGGGGATACACGCAGCAACGGGTCTCCGGCAGACATTCATATTTGCAAAAGTTATATTTTTCTCTGAATTTTCTCGTATTCAGATATTGGTATATCGTTCGTTTGATGAAAACCTTCTGGGCTGACGGTTTACAAGCCAAAGGAGTCAAATCGTATTGGTCACAGCGCGTTTTTTAAAGCAACGCGTTGTCGCAATACGTTATGACCTTTTAAGCTTGCCATACTATGAGGTTACGTGCCGGGCAGTATTACATAGTTTTGGAGCACACCGTGACCACTATTTTTAAAGATTGTCCGTAGAATATGTTCTAATATCCGTGAAATTTTATCAGGTAACCCATTGGAATGTTCTCGTCAATAAATACATCTACAGCATACAGATGGACTAGTCCTCTTTAGCTTCACTGTTGACCAAACCTTTTTCCCGTGTTTGATAAGCATTTTCAAAACGCTATACAACTCGAGTGAGATAAATACCCGAATGCAGAGTGGGTTGAACATGACTTAGCACTGATTAGCTCTGATTATAGAATAATTTCCCTCAGATTGAAGCATTTAACTGCTAAATAAAACTTACAGTAATACATTCCGCTGTATTTCACACAATAGACACAGTAATATACACCTCATCCAGTCATATGTACAGGTTAGAAAGTCTATTATTATCTCCTAAGAATTTTTAATATGCCCAGTACAGTACAGTAAATACAAATTTGCGAATTTCTTCAAATGTAGATCAAACACATACGATTAGGTACACATACACAATTTAGGCCAACTAATCAGATGATGTCAAGATATTTTAGGGTTGTTTAAAGGAGATTGTAATAAAGCACATATTTCGTTAAATTGATTTAAAATCAAAACAAATAATTACTACTAAGTAAAACGTGGAATGTTTTAGAATGGATTTCTGTATGTCACGGATGCAGTAGTGCATTGTTTTTGCCGAAAGAGGAGAGTTGTCAAAGGCGTTTGAAAGAGCGCACCGGGTTAATTATTTCTCGTAAGAAACCTTTTTGTCTCATAAATGCGAACGGCGTCCACTCCTGAAACATTGCTTTTCAGTAAATGTTTTGCAATTTCACCTTGGGCTTGGTACACAAACCTCCCTACCGTTTGAATTTGTACACATCTGAAATGACCACCTCCTACAAATATGCAACATAGGTTTGAACAACACCTTTTGGTCATGTTGGTGTAGGTTACACACCACTAAATCACTTATACACAGTAGTCTGTGGAAAAATTGGCAACTTTGAGCGCACTTCTTTCACATTTAAAACTCTCACAGAGGAAATACAACAATATCACACGAAAGTGCAAGCTAAAAATCACCAAATTATATTTTCAATATATGGAGACCAGAAAATGTTTAATTACGAATCAATAAATTCGCAACACATCAAAACGCCCATCACGAGATGCTCTATAGTCTGCATGGCTGAATGTGGGCAAATCAATGTGAAATTTGATGTGCGCGGAGTAAATTGCCTCAAATTTACTGCTTAAATGCCATTTATTTTCAGGAAACATACCAGTCTTCCATGTCAATCATGAAATTCAACCACTTTCTTAATATAAGTAGCGCATTTTCAGACATTTTGAAGCATAAAGTAAAACTGGCTATCTACCCAGAAAAAAATTAAAAGTTGAATCAGCTAAACCCTCTTCTCGGAATTTTTGAAAGGGTGAAAGGTTTATAGAAGGGCCAATATTCTTAAATACATGTTACATAATACCTATTAAAGACTGACACAGCGATTTCGAAATATATTTTTGTGTGTGTAGTAATTAAAAATAATAATCTAGAACTAATTATATAGTTAAGTAAAATGCTTAATTCCAAAGTTAAAGATGAATCAGATTTTTCGTTTTCATGCAGTAAACATTTATGCACAGTATAACAGTGCCATAGGATACCGTGTATAACAAAAAATCCGGATCCGGAATTTTATACCAAAGTTGTGATTTTCTATATGAAGGATTTCGGTTTTGAGCTTAGTTATTTCACACAGTGATTAGTTTATGGACAAGCATTATGTATATGCCAAAAACACGATTTGTTGAAAATCTCTGAGTCAGCCTTTAATAGTGTGGCAGGCGCAGAATGTCATGACCATGCCTTTTTATATGGCCACTTCGTCTATTTTATACTGTAGAAAACATGACTTCCGTTGTTTAAATGAGTTCAAAGATGTTTTCTTACGACTACATCGTTTGTTTAAATAAAATTCACCTAGTCTTAAG
This sequence comes from Ophioderma brevispina, assembly GCA_023653785.1. Lineage (NCBI taxonomy): Eukaryota > Metazoa > Echinodermata > Ophiuroidea > Amphilepidida > Ophiodermatidae > Ophioderma > Ophioderma brevispina. The sequence goes on along the minus strand of JAMKCH010007336.1, from coordinate 19,780 downwards.
AAAAAGTGACTTAAAAGTAACTCCTGCATTGCAGACTTTTGCTGTGGTAATCTGCATTATCCATTACGATGGAAGACTTTGGTATATTTAGAAACACTTTCGTTTCGTGTTTAAGAGTTGTAGTGGGTACTAGAACACATGCATACATTGTATATTGGGGATAGAATGATCGACAAAACTGGTACATATACAAATTAACAGTTTTAACCATCCAAATTAAAAAAAAATTGAAAAGGTTACCACCTTGGTAGTTAGTAGGGACCATCTATATCAATGCATGGTAGTAATCTCAAATTGTGGTGTCACTTTTTTACACAGGGGTCAAACTCTTAAAAGGCTCCAAACATGTTGAAAGGTAGACCATACTATCCGTCTAGTCATAACGATTCCAAAAATGTTTGTGCCACTTACGACCATTGGTTTGGGAGTTGGGGTAAAAATGACAAAAATGGTAAAACGGTAAATTTGGTTACAGCTATTGCACTTACGACCTTGTTGCAGTCCACACGACGATTTATCTTTCTAAATCTGGTCCGCCGTCTAAGGCTCTAGTAAACTCATCATCTAACCTTTGTTAGGTTTTTTGCCTTTACTGCTGCTATATATCTATGGATGAGGAGAAAGAGGATACCTTTTGATATCATCACCAATGTCATACTTAAAGAAACTAGTAATATAGCTTATTTGCACTATAGGTTATACACAGCTATACACCACTAACCTGGCTGCCGTAAGGATCAAAAATCTTTGGAAAAAGTGCTTTAAAATGTCTGAAAATGATTGACATAGTAGACTGGTATGTCTTCTCAAACTAAGTGGCATTTGGACAGTGAATTTGAATTACTCCGCGGTCATCAATTTCACATGGATTTGCAAATTACTAGCTTTGGCGACTATAGAGAATCTTGGGTTGCCGGTCTGACATCGGGCGAGTTTGGTGATTCGTAACTAAAAAATTTTCTGTTCATCGTATGTTCAAAATTTGGTTATTTGGTGATTTTAGCTTGTACTTTGGGGTGATGTTGTTGTATTTCCTCTGTGAGAGTATTAAATGTGAAAGAAACATGCTCAAAGTTGCCATTTTTCCCATAGACTACTGTGTATAAGTGAGTTAGTGGTGCTATGTATAAAATAAACATTAAAGACCTATGTGCAATCTTCCCTGGGTGTCGGGGGGGGGGGGGGAAAACGAAATGTTTTCGGCACAAAGCAAGACGTATACTCTGCATAATTTGTTGAAATAGTAATACTGCATGCATAAACACAACTACTTAGCTTGTTGCATCTTGAAAGATAATTTACAAAAGATTAACAGGAAATTCTATCCACTGGCAATTTACAGAGTTGAGTTTGCTTCTTTTGTCCACAAAACACATGTTACTATTTGCATGCATGGGTGATAACACACTAAAATACTTTTATGCCTCTTGAAAGAGCTTGAAAAATATCCTTTATAGTCCTGATAGTGGTTCTGCCATTAAAGTGGGCAAAGGGCAAGCAAGCATACATGCTCACATTAGTGCTGTTACTTCTTTCAAGCAAAAGGCTGTAATATGTATTTTTGCTAACATAATTTTCAGTCAGAAGATGACACTATATCATTGATTATAAAATGCATCCCATTAAATTCCTTTTTTTTCTAGGGACCCTGCATTTAATTGACAGAAGGCGGAAGAAAATCGAGTAGGATTGAATCATTTCATTCTGCGACTGAGGTGTTCATTGCGCAGAATGAAATTGCGGTTCAGTGCCCACTTTTCTTTTTTGCTTCTACCAAGTAATTTTTAAAAGCTCACATCTTTTGAAACATACGTATTTAAAAATCAACGCATTAGTGCATTTTATCTTTAAAAGATCTGGGGAAAAGGGCATTGTAACAATGTAGTAAACATGTCAAATCTTTAAAGGCACCTATATTCCTAAAACAACACCAAATACCTAAACATTTTGTGTCGTCTGTGTCTGTGTGTGTGTCTGTATATCTGTAGTAAAAATATTAACCCTAAATATAATTACCTTTTGCTTCCACATACATGCACACATTTTATGGTACTATAGCATGTAATGGTGCTTGAGTAGTGCCCACTGACCTCTACACATGGATAGCGGGCTGCCGCACAGTTGAATGGTCGCCGAGTGAAACAACAGGAAGTTGGTTTTTGACCTATACAATATGGCGGAAAAATGTATACACCTGCACATATTCCACACAGATGTTCTATTGTTTGACAAGGTGTATGCATTGTTTACCGCCATATTGTATAGGTCAAAAACCAACTTCCTGATGTTCCATGTGTAGAGGTCAATGGTAGTGCCCATAAGAAACCCCTCTCAAGAGTGGGTCCAGGGTCATCTAGAGGTTATTAAAGGTCATGGCCAAAAATGGTCAGATTTATCAAATTGCTCGAATGCTCGGTGTATCCACGTTCTGTCGATCAATTTTCATGACAGTTGGATACAATGGTCCTTGGGTAGTGTCCCACGTGTTGGTCACCTCATGTGACCTGGGTGACATGACCTCATGTGACCTTTGTCCCTGTTCACGTATGCCTTCTGTGAACGTTGTATTTTGCAAAAAAATTAAACATGTATAGAAGCCTGTTGCAAAAATGGTGTTCACAAATATTTAAACTGAATGCCCTTTAATATTGTATTATTGTATAACGCACTTGTAGAATACAACACGACATACTTAATATGTCAGAAATGTATAATACAATGAATATGGCAGTTTTTACAAGTTTGATGCAATCTTCAATATCTCAAACAAATTTCAAGCAGATATTTTCCTTTGTACCAAATAAGTGATTCGAATAATCCCTTGACATTTTAAAAAGATTGCACAAGCACCCCAGGGTCTATGTTGTTCCATAACGCCTATTGTACAAGAACATATGAAAAAAAATCATTTCACGAATAAGACGTACATTTTTCCAATCAGTTGATGGCCGGGTCGGTGGACAGGCGTGCGGTATATCGATTGTCAAAAAGCAAGAAATGATCTAGCTGCAATATTGTCCCAAGTTCAAAATTGTCGCGTTATTGAAGTTAATAAGGCGAAAGAAATGAAATCTGTTATTTCACGCGGCTAGCCAAATAGCGGATAAGGCTTTCTGTGATCGACACATAAAGAAGCAGTACGAGGTATTAATTTAAGCCAATCTCGGATGCTTTCTATCACGCTTAACAAGCATTGGAAATAACCAAAAATCACAGCAATCGGACGATGACGGGGATTTCTTTGATTGAAGATTTAGACAGTGTTTGTCTACAATGGTTAAATTTCAAGACGAACGAAAATCCAAAATCAATATTATGTAGCATTATAAAGCAAGTTGTTTTGACACATAAGGCGACACAAATGTTGAACTGGAGCATCAACAAACTTGATAAGTAATTTCCAAATAGACTCTGGTCTATTACAACGCGTGCCCATGTATATTGACCTTATGTCACTTTTTCTGTTCATTTTGATGTGTTAAAGCATGGATGATTAAAGGGACATAATGGCATGAAAAAAAATTGACATAATGAAAAGGACCCTTTCTGAATCACTTCCACGAGTTTGAAAACAAATTGGATGTTTACATTCTGTAAAAACAGTAAAAACAGGAAGAGTTCCAGGGGGAGGTGACAGTTTGTGGCAATTTCTGGAACAGAAAAGCAAGGTGTTCATATCCCTGACAGAATTTACAGTGTATCTAGCAAGGGGGTGAAACCCATTCAAAACCAGTCGTCCGTGCTGGGCGCTGACAATTTGAATATTGCACGGAATAATTATTAGTTTGGGTGCTTGTATACACACATAATGTCAATTCGATACAAACAATCCGGCAAAATATCAGTTGTTGGATGTTGGGTGCTATTGGGTGGTTAAATTTTGTCCTACCCATGGCCACACAACGAATGAAATGACACGTCAGTGGTCTTGATTTAAATAACCGCCTCAATGAATACATCTTTTCACCTAAGCGCGCATGATTATGGAAAAAAGAGTATCTGAGCACAACGATATCCAGGTGCATAGTCTTACACATGGGCCACCTCTAACAAAGGGGTGAAGCCAATTCATAACCAAGTCGTCCGTGCTGGGCGCTGACATTTTGAATATGCACGGAAAATTATAGTTTGGGGCTGTATACACACATAATGTCAATTTGATACAAACAATCCGCAAAATATCGTTGTGGATGTTGGGTGCTATTGGGTGGTTAAATTGTCCTACCCATGGCCAAACAACGAAATGAACTGGACACGTCAGTCGTCTGATTTAAATAAACCGCTCAATGAATACATCTTTTCACCTAAGCGCGCATTGTATTATGAGAAAAAGAAGGTTAAAAAAAAATCTGCGCCACAATGATCCAGGTGCACTATTATCACCTGGCACCTATAACCACATACATCAATTTGTATCACTACCGATTAGTGTATAGCAAAGCGGCACCACAGTATGTGGAAGAAGCGGAGGCAGCCATTGCTTTCTATTGTTGGTACTCTATGTTTTCTTTGGGTCGGCAAAACATTTGCGAGACGATGAATTTCTAAAGAATTTTTTTTTTACGGGAACGTTTTGCCTCTCTATCTATATAGAACCTCTTTGCCTTGACACAACATCAAGTTGTATCACGAAGGATTAGTGTATCATATGCAAAGCGGCACCCACAGTATGTGGAGAAGCGGAGGCACCATTGCTTTCTATTGTGGTACTCTAGGTTTTCTTGTGGTCGGCCAAAACATGCGAGACGGAGAATTCTAAAGAGACGTAACGTTTGCCTCTCTATCTATATAGAACCTCTTTGGTAACTATCATGTTTTCGACACACTTCAAAAGCATTCAGACCGGTGTGAAAGCAGATATAGTCCGGCGGGAGCACAGTCCGGGGCTCCATAGCGATAACGGAATAAAGGCGTGAAACTAATGTTGCGTGAGAGGCACATGAATCGATTGCCCTATTGTTCCCCATTGTCCCGGGGGGGACTATGAGTACGCAGGGACAATAATTACTCTACAACCGGTGTGAAAGCAGAATATAGTCCGGTAGGAGCCATAGTCCGGGGCTCCATAGACGATAACCGAATAAAGCGTGAAGCTAGTGTTGCGTAAAGAGTCAACGAATCGATTGCCCTATTGTTCACCATTTTCGGATCTATGAGTACGCCGGACAAAGATTACTTCTACACCGGGATTAGGCACTGGACTTTAAGCTTGTAGTAAGATATTGATCTGGCCAGTGAAAGATGGAGTAGCGGCATTAGCACAATTGCAATAGCAATTGTCTGGAGCTGATAAAAATCACATGCTTTTTTCAAGTTTGGTAAATGCTGGCAGTAATGTCAGCATCCTTGTCCGAAATTGACACAAACTGCCACCCCCTATATAAGTTCTATGTAAGTTCTATAAGTTCGTGTATTTAGGAGGTATCTAGGTGTTAAAGAATGTTTTTCTTATAATTTTGTTTGATTAATCTTACAAGGCATACAATACAAAATAACCATTAAAATGCATCCAAATATAATAATCCCTAGCAATTTAAAATGTTGTCACTGCGAGGGGTTGTGTGAACTGTGCAGTCCTAACTTGTTGAGGAGAATTTGATCACCACTGTTGATATTTTACTTGATTTGATTCCGAGTAATAATTTTGAACACCACAGTTGAATTGCGAGGGATTGGGTTTTGAATGATTAAAAGCACTATTATATGGGGGTGTCATAATGTATATAAATCTGCTGGGTTTAATGGGGTTTGTTCCACTTTAAGAAAACATTTCTAAGAAGTAATTGAATAACTATCCGTTTTAAAGAAATGTCCAGGAGCTGATTATTAAATTTAACCATGTTTTGATAACAATTTACAGAACAACTGCAGGATTGATAGTTACACAATGTTCTCACAGTGAAAGCGGTGTAGAAGTTTTATAGTCCGCCGGATCATAGTCCACCTACAACGGTAACTTGAAAGAATAAGGGCACTCGATTCAGTGACTGTCAGGAAACTCAGTTTTACGCTTTATTCCGTTGCAGTCTATGGAGCCCGGACTATTACTCTAGGCGGCTGTATCCTTTTTCACCGGTTTCCACCGAATATATCCGGGAACGAGAGTAATAGCCACTATAACCGACTCTTGAATCATTGGCTTTTCAGATCGGCTGGATGCTCATTGTCATTTGGGAAAACCCAGTTTGAACAAAATGTGCAAGCGAGCAATGCTTTAGCATAATTATTTCACGTTTTTTTGAGAAAGGTTAAGAAAATTAAAAAGGAAGAAAGTAGTGTTGGAAGGAAAACCTAGACACTATTTTTTCTGATAGATTTCATTTTAAATGCAGCGTTGTATGTTGGAACTGACTCTTAAAGGCATCCGCCTTGAGTGTGAAATTAAACTAATGATGATGCGCTGCATAATGGCGGAACGTAATCATTCTGTAGCCTAGTTGTCATCCCTTAGTCGTTTTCTCTTTTTTAAATTGTCACAAATTTCCAATATTAAGTTCTAAAATAAGAAAAGATGTTTATATTCTAGGGCAACTCCTGTTAAACGGTGGTATGGGTATATTTCGTCCATAAGACCCTTATTTTCAGGGAGATTTGCAGTTCCACATCATCTCCCATTTAAGCCTATTGCAATTCTAGAGGACCCCTTTTATTTCAGAATCCGTTCTTGCCCAAATTTGATGAAATCAAGCTCCAAAAAGCCCTTGTTTCTGGCTCAAATCATGTTCCGGAAAATATCCGGAAAAGTTCCGCAGCTCCTCTTGTTTCAAAATCACCTCTACCAAAGGGCTAGAGTTCAAAATTCAGCCAAGTGATTCAGCTTTTTGGAACTAACTTGAACTCAGCACTTCATTTTTTAAAGGAAAAGACTTCTAAACGATCGAATCTACTCACATTCGTTATACATCATAAATAAACTTGACAAGCTTTATGCATTCGTCAATGAGACTAAAGCTTTAGGGCAATAAAAGCTTTCAAACGTACCCAGTAAAGATCTGAAGCGCTGATCAAAAATCGCCAAGCATCACGGTATTTGCAATGTATTTAGTAATCGCATTCCCCATAATGCATAGTGCGAATTTCCCTGGTATCCTATAAAATACTTTGGCAATATGAATCCTCGGCCACCAAAACTCTAACGTTACATTGGAACACTCCATGATTGTACATATAACTTGAAAAAGGTTATGTTAGGTTCATACAATTGATGCTTGCAATTATTTTTCTCAACCGTTTTACTTTTTTAGATCTAGTTATTTTGACTCATATTGGATTTCTCATGGTGATGATGGTGATGACCATAATAAAAATAACAAGAAGAAGAAGAACAACAATAATAACAATAACAAAAGCAATAATAACAATAATAATAATAATAACTCATTCTTATAACGCGATACATATCCACCACTGTGGAGCGCCTGATACAACAATATCAATAAGAAAAATAACAACAACAACTACAAACTGAACAACAATGATAACACCAATAACAATACAGTAACACAACAATAACTAGAATTTCGCGGTTCTCGGCTTTCGCGCTCACTATATTCAAAGTCTCTGGAGTTAGAAAATTATTCCAGTGAGCAACGTATTCAAAGTCCACCAATATTGTTTGAATGCCTTTCTACGAAATAGCTGTGTAATTGCGCTCATAACGTGCAATACAAATTCTGGATTTTTTTGTTAATGAAAGGTTTCGGTCCTCCTCCTCCTCCTTGGTCAAAAACCTGTTGGTCCCTATTTGTCAGTCCTTACCGCTTGTCCAGCCTATCACCAAAGTATTTCAGTGCATCAGAAACCGGTGTCATAAACTACAGTGTCCGCGTGACTGAGTGTCTTACCATCCATCTGGGCATATGTATTCTCCATTGAGTGCTGTACGCATCACTTGTACCCAAATGCCTCGTCTACAAGGTCACGGTTTATCCGTACATGTTGACATGGTAGCTAGGACACTCTCTCATAGGGGACACTCAATTTCTTTACACCGGTGTGAAAGTAATCATTGTCCGGCAGTTATCATAGTCCGGGCTCCAAAGACAACGGAATAAAGCGTGAAACTAATGTTGCGTGAAGAGTCAATTGAATCGATTGCCCTATTGTTCACCATTATTCCCGGACTGTGAACCCGACTGTGAGCCCGGAGGACTATATCTCCTGCCACACCGGGTCTACCTTCGAAGAATTTCTATATATCTGCATGGCTACAATATTTAAGAAATATATTAAAATTGAAATCCATTTGGATTACAACCATCCCAAAACAAATAATTTGCAGAGAAAACATACATAACTTGAATAATTATTGTGTTACCCCTCGTGGGAACACGACTATTGCAGGCTGTTTCAATGCACCATTGCAGCCGTCTTGGATTTGGTTTTTATTACCCAGGGGTGCAATTCACTTGGATATAATTAAAACCATTCCAAATACACATCATTTGCAGAAATAATCTATGAAACTTGAATGTCGGCCTGTCATACGTGATACATCATACACGACTATTAATAATAAAGGCAAACACTATAAAGCGCTAATTAATAAAACAATAGTGTTATTATAAGGTCACTTAATAGATTTTGGACATTAGTTTTATTGTAGAGTGTTGGGAAAAGAATCTTTAAACGATTGGCCTTGTAATACATTACACCGTGAAAATCGTATCATGCCCAAATAGGGACATCATGTGGACTGATAAGGAGATGTTAAATTATGCGGCTGGCTAATTATGAACATCTGCCGATAACCTTCCATAAAACGTTTCTGGATACACTTATTAATTTTAATCTAAACGTGTCTTCTACTCAAGAGTTAATACTGTTACATCAAGCAAACATAGTCTTTATTGTGGGAAGTATGTAGCTTTGATAAATATCCAATGCATTCAGATCAACACGTAATGGGAAGCTCAAACTCCAAAAATTTTTACTTTTTTAATCAAAGATCCTTGATTTACATCAAAATATTTTGTACTTTAAAGGACTGACTCGGGGATTTTTGGATTTTCATATATATTAGTGAATTAGTGTCATTCGATGAACAAATTTACGCCACCTTTCTTCTTTGGGTGCCAACTTAACACTCTTTCTACATATTCTAAGCTGCCTAGAAAGTATACGCTATATCGAATTTAACTATCACGTATTGCTGAGTTTAAGTGTTTATTCAAACATACTTTTGGAATGAATTTCCTTTTGTGCACCTAAAAGGAGTAAATAAAGAAGGATCGGAATTCAACAGTTTTAGAACACTGGGGGCCAATGGCAACAGGTTAATGTTTATTCAGAAATTTGCACTGGTTTAAAACCAAACATCTTACTGTCAACATCTTTAGAACGATCCATACTCTTATTCTTCAAAGTGTATGTACACAGATTGATTTGGCCAAGAAAAGCGGTGGCGTCGCGTCAATAGGCGGCTAGCAAAATCAATACTTTCCATTTATCGGCTCCGATGAAGCTTCATTATCGCACCCGCAATATGGTTTTGACCATTTTAAATTTTAAGTGTATAGTCTTTCTACCATGTAACGAGATAATTGACTTATCAACAAAAAAGTTGTAACAACTCGATTTCTGCTGTTAGAGAGCGACGTATGTGTGTGGGATTATATATATATATATATATATATATAATATATATATATATATTCTGTGCATAACAAAGGCGAATTTCGCCTTAACGTAGGATATAGTGATATATATTGCACAAGCCATTGCACAAGTCATTCACGCATATTGCATTATATAAATAATGACTATCGGTTCTTTCGGACACCATATGCCATATGTGTTGACACCACCTCTCCGGTAGCAAAAGTAGTGTAAATAATTGACTTTATATTTTTAAATTATGCTAAGTGTTCAAGCATATTTTTTATTTGAGCCTAACAAACCATTTGACCTTAAGTAACAACCTGATAATGCGCGGTTTTACGTTTGTAAAGAATTTGTTTCTGAAAAAGGCATTTATTAATACTACACCTGTAAGTTTATTCTTTGAAAAATTCATGACAGATTTGATAATTGAACTACTTACATAAATACAAGGTACATTTCAGGGCCAATGACTTCGTTTACGCCTGCTAACGACGTTATCATTTTAGACAATACATAGATATTTTTTTATTTCCCCCAGAGTAATTGGCTTCACCATGGAACATCGCTTAGGTTTTTAATCACGCCCACCGTTTGTCTTTTTATTTGCTTTTATTGATTTGTTTCTTTTTGGTTCAAGTTGTGTTTTTGTGTATTTTATTCATGTAAATAGAAAATACTTTTTAAAATTGACATTTAAGAAGGAAACCATCCTGATATGGAACGCCTTATTTTTGTTTGTTTTAGTCCAACAGGAGTGTGCCAAAAGTAGGCCATGTAAAGTTGATGTTTGCTATCCGTTTGCATTACACAAGATTTGATCAGTTTGTAAATGTCGTACAACACAACATTCATCAGATTAACACGATTGATCGACTTTTTGTAGCAAATTGAGAAAAACACACCGTCCCCAAGAAACCACTTTCCCGATGGAATTTCTGCCCGAATTATATACCGCATGTAAATGGCCATATGGATAAAGCAAAACCAAATCAGCAATTTCAAGTGAATTTTGTTATTTGGGCTGTAAATTAGGTGCAATCATTGCTTTCAAAACACGCAAAATTTGGGCAAAATTCGAAAAATGCTAATGAGCTTTGGACTTATATCAACTGTAAGTTAAGAAAATTAATTTTATGAACACATCTACTCAAGAAGACATATGTTACATATATTAACATACAAAACTTGCTGCTTTAGGTAACCCTGTTTTTATATACGTCACCTTCCCATAGAGTAACGGCTTTTCAAGCACGACAATGAAATTATTTATAAAGGGGTCAATTGTTCTTAATGTAGCTATTACTTGTGTATGTGTGCACATATAAAAGTAAAAACAAATTGTCTACAGTTGATAAATTTAAAAAAAAAATGTTTAGCCGACTTCCGTTGTGTCAAGGGTGGCTGGGGTTCCACGGGACCCCACTAATTAACTCATTAACTATAAGGCCGATTTGATTGTTTATTTTGGGGGGCATGAAAAGAAGGGCTTTTATAAGTCGGACAATTACACAAAAAATTCTCGACGAAAACATCGCTTCCGTAAATCTGATATCGTGAAAAATTGAGAGAGGGTGGTCCATAGGAAATTCCACCCCGTTGGTCACTTTCGTGTTTACATAGACCGTAACAATTTTGCAAATTATCCCAAAATTAAGGTAACATAGCCAGAACAAACAAGCTCCAAATAGCTGTTGGGTAGTTTCATTCCAAAACAATGGGTCAGAAAGAGGTACACAATGGATATGACATCATTGGAAGGATGATAGATTATGTCATTGATAATATGAATAGGTGCACGAGGCATACAGGTGCAACACACCAGTCAACGCTGACAACACTGCAGAGTAATTCTATTCACGTAGTCTATGGTATAATCAATATAATGATGTCCTGATTTTAAAGTTGCAGTTTTATAACAACAATTCAAAGTGCATTGCATTAGCACACTCATCGTGACTCCCAAACTCGAAATCAATAAACCAATGTGGTTGCAGTGCAACATTTTTGTCTCTTTTTCACCCGCTTTTTAATTTAAAATAACTACCAATTCATCAATATATCGGTGCGAATAAAACAGGTGAGGTGTCCAAACGTGAAGAATGAACTGGCTGTTCAAACCCCCACTTGGTGATTTTCTTTATGCGAAGGTCCTGCGAAGAAAGGGCCCATTTCTGGTAGACGTTTCATATAGAAGTCCCAGGGATGCAAATGAGGTATTACAATTGATTCCGCATGCGCTGTATGATGCTGTGCATGCAGTAGAGCTTGACGGAATAAATGGCAATACCTCATTTGCATCAATGGGACTTCTATATGAAACGTCTACCCTATCATTTTCTTGGGTTGTCAGTATTGAGACGCAAATGTATTGAATTATATAATTTAACAAAATTATTTGTAAAATATGGTTAATCCACAATTTGAATTCACTATGCGTGTTGTGTTAGAAGCGAATATTGTCAGCAAATTGATAATATTATTAGCCCACTAACATTTCGACACCCACTAACATTTTAATCTCGTTGTTTACATAAAACACATGGTTAAAAAACACCATCAACACCAACAAGTCCAACCCATTATACCCCAAGGCACTTTGATTTTCTTCGCGTACAGTACATATGTGTGTGTGTGCGCGCGCGCGTGTGTGTTCTAGCGCACGTATGTGTGGGTTAGACGTGTTCAGGTTTTATACGTGTTCAGGTTTTATACGTGTTCAGGTTTTATACGTGTGTGTGTTTGTGTGTGATCGAGTATGTGTGTGTTTGCGTGTGTGGGAGGGTGGTTGGTGTAAAGGGTGTAATATGCGAACATTTCAATCGCATCTAGGCCAGCTCATCAAACTTTATCGACGTGATCAGAGGTGATTTATACAATACGTCCCCTGCACATTTTCAATCTCGGCTATCTCTGCGCTCCGACCATTCATATTGTGGGATTGAAAGTTCCAGGAAAGTTCTTGAAATTAAAAAGAACCTATCTGCTAGCAAGTCTATATTATTGCCAAGCAGAGATTGTTTTTAACTAAGTACCAGCCAATTTAAAAAGGTGTCAATACAGTTTAAGTTAGTTAATTTTGTTTTTCAAACACAATTCACAAGATTTCCAATAGCCCACAGGTGATCAGTCGTGCGATAGTGATAGTTCTACCATACGCGTCCTTGTTACTATTATTCCTTCCCTGAAGTCCATTGACGTCCAGTGTTTTTTAATTACGTACATTTTATGATATGTCGATATAAAAGTAGGTCAAATTGTCGCGTCGTTCCCCAATTCCGAAACCATTTATTGAATATAGCGAAAAGTTCGCTACTTTAAATTTTTATTTCTCACGTTTAAATGTATACAGGAATGAGCTGGTTACAGTTAAATATTTTTCAGTTCAAATTGATGGCAAAATGCCGAACCACCTCTCCGGCTACGGCAGTGATACAGTGCTTAGAGGTCCATTTCGTGACCCATTGCCTGTCTCCGTGTACCGTAAACAATTGAGATTTTTACATTTTAACGCCATTAAAAAATAATGACAAAAGAAAAGAAAACTAAGTTGTTGGCCAGCTATCTTATCTATAGTTTTGTATTGTGTCTAACCTGTACAATTCGAACGTAAGATTCGATCGTCTCTACGACAACACAATATATACACATCACAAAAAGCAGGTTACTAGGCACGAAAAGCACCTTTAAACACAAACACAATCAGACTGAACCCCTGATATGTCGAATCAATGGACTTTATACCTCTCCTTTTAACTGAGAAGACTTAATTAAATTAACACCAATTAGATTTTAATTTGAAAAAAACCAAAATACATAACATAAAGGTAGTCTTAACAAGCTTTTACTCTGTTGTTTGTGAAGATTTTATTTATATGATCTTTTTGGTTGTTGTTGTCGTTTCGTTTTTGGCATATGTTCAAATGATTTTTCCAGAAGCTCTTAAATTCAGTGATTTTAATGGTGCGTTATGATATTATAATTCTTGTTTTACAGTGCTCCTGATGCCACTTGTGGCAATTCTGCCTGTTTTTACGAATTTCATTCAGAGTATATCAAATTCCACGAAAGAATTGGACCAACATATTGAATCTTTAGTGGAAATTGAGCCATCAGATCAGACGATTGCAAAAAAATCTCAACTTAGTTTAGGTCAGTCGCGGCGCGAAGCTAGCGACCAAGAAACACCCTTGCTTTAATTAACAAATTAACATAAATTCAATTAGTATGAAATTTAAAAAAAAGCAGTGACTACCGGTACTGTGCTAATACACACACATAGTCAATCAATAACGACGAGTTACAATCAACGGTAATAGTCCCGCCTAAATGTTCACACATTCGCGCCAGCATAGGGGTTGTAGTAAGAATAGTGAAGTGGGGAAAAAAAACTATACAGCACAGTGACTGAACTGGAGGAAAATATTAATGAGTATTTTGTCAACGCACCCGACGACGCAGACGAATCATAGCTGCAGCGGCCTTCCCACAAACTCGCTGCGCATTAAGCTTTAAATGATTCAATATAGGTAAAAAAATGTAGCTATTATTACTAATAACAAATCTTCCTAATTGTTGATATTGCTTGCCTATTGATTTCTTGTCAGTGACAATGTTTCTTCAAATTAAAAAAAAATTGTCATTTCATGTGACTTTATTGCTTATAGTGACAATCTAGAGTAACCGTAACCTCATGAAAGTAGGTTAATATGTAAAATTTGTTCCTTCTGCTCACTTGTAGTTTTACAGGATCAATAAAGGGGGATGATTCGTTTCTTTCACCCGGTCAAATTGGAGGAATGGTAAAAGTCTTTCATTCAACATTCATTGATTCAAATTTATTCATAATCATTAATTTACCTTCTAATCAATATACAAATTAAACAGGTCAAATAAGCACCTAAAAATAAAGCAATCAATGGCAAATGTTTTGAAGACGCCCCAATTTTCAAAGTTGATAGTTGGTACAGTTACGTTGGTAATTGTCGAGGAAAACATACCTGCGAACGAGAATGCTAAGAAATACGTAGTTATCAATAAAATAAGCGATTTGTAAGATTGGGGATCCCAGATATGGATTAACGGCCAGAGTTGGAAAATGATAGTTATGTCGTCCATGATGAAATAGTGCCCACTCGAAAGATAACCTCTAACTTGACTTGCTGAACCAATAAAACAAACCGGTATGGCGTAGACACTACACGGCCCGCTATTCCGGCTATTTCACATGGAAGGCCGTTTCCAGCAGCCGTTTGAATTATTATCGGATCCCGATGATAATAATTATTCTGATTAAAAAATGCCTTCGTTGTAACACACAGGACACTTTCGAGCTTAACCATTCACAGTATAGTTTACTAGCCAGTTACCAATGCAAACCGTGTAAAAATCTCATTTTTGGAAAAATTGGGGGCTCTTCAAAACAATGTGCTAATATTGCTTAAGTGATGTGAAGAATAGTAAACAGATAATTAGTCACAGGCAAGTCGATTATTACAAATACGGAATTGCAATGAAATTAAGCGTACACGTGTACCACGTACTTAAAATTGTTCCTAGAGTTAGCCTATATTTGAAATTTGAAAAAGATTTGAGGTGTAGATTGGAATAAATGCGTATAAGACCGTGTAGATAAATCCTGTCGCTTCTGAAGGGCAAGAAAGCCAGAGGTCCGGGGTTCGAGTTTCTGTACAGGCACATGACGTCTATGGCAAGTATTGGCACAATGAAAGAGGAAAACCTGGTTTTTTCGGGAACATCCTTGGCATAGAGTCCAGAGATTTTTTTTCAGATGTGCTAATAAAGTAAACATTGGCCAATATTGCAGCGGTCAAAATTCTGCGAAACAAGCGTGGAAGGTGGTGGAGGCAATCTTGCTATTTTTGACAGAATTGTACAAAAATATACTTCAGAACATTTTAATACAGAAATGACTGGAGGAGATTCGTTTCTTAATATTGACGGATATTTTGTGCGTGTGTGATCGCACATTGAAATACCAGATTATGTTTGTTAATTCGTTTCCACGTTCATTTCTGTCCCCGTTTAGTAATCAATGACACTTATCAATTCGGCCAATGATTTTGGCTCAAATGAAATGTTCACATGAGTATAATGGCCTATGAACGCTCCACAAAGTTGAAAATGTTTGAGTTAGTTTAACAAATGATTACATGTAATATGTTATCCATCGTATCATTCTGATATGAATCAATATTGATTAATATCTAGGTGTTTCATGCCGGAATGGCCCAATATCAAAAACTGATCTCCTTAACAAGTACTCCTTAAAAAAGACC
This sequence comes from Ophioderma brevispina, assembly GCA_023653785.1. Taxonomy (NCBI): domain Eukaryota; kingdom Metazoa; phylum Echinodermata; class Ophiuroidea; order Amphilepidida; family Ophiodermatidae; genus Ophioderma; species Ophioderma brevispina. The sequence goes on along the minus strand of JAMKCH010007336.1, from coordinate 3,881 downwards.
GCCAAAAAGTAACACAGCATGTGTAAATACCCCCATAAGATACAAACCATTGGTCATTGCACGAAAACATAAAATGTATCAATAGGGGTTTTTTTAAATTTTTGACACTTCTTGCCCCATTGCGATCATATTGCCAAAACAATAGCCATTATAACAGTTATAAGAAAATTCCCTTTTTTTTAAGTTGCAGTAAGTAACAAGGTAGGACCATATGATTGCCAATTAGTGAAAGACCGCATTTTCGCGGTTTTTAAAACGCGAATCTTGCAGGACAGAGGGGGGTGATATGGAACATTTGAAATCTGTACAGATTTCGTGAATAAATAAATGGACACTGTGTTGGCGATATTGTTCACAAGGCAAGAAGGGTATGGTGATGTGTCGCTACGTGGGACACCTTTGCCGTACAAACCTCCAAAAAAAAATTTTTTGTGATTTAACCTATTTTCACTTTTTACTATGTAGTTTTAAAAATAGACATCTTACACCCATAAAACTATATATTTTTGGAAAGCTTATGGTTCAGGAATCCAGCTGTACTATTTCCTGATGGTTATACAGGGTGGTCACTAAATATATAGGGTGATATTATGGAAAACATCAGATTTGGTTCATCACATTATACTTATTGTATTTTCTCCTGTGGTAAAGAATCTTACAACCAAGTACATATTTTGACAGGGTAACAAAATAAGCTTCAATAAAATATTATATAATTAGAATAGGTTTTGATGAGCTCCGAAGGTAATACAGGGTGCACAAAAAAAGTATTACAAACCTTTTTAAATTTAAGGCAATAATCCAATTGAATATTTTATGAAAGATGAAAACATAGCTACTCTATTGAATTTCAGTATAAATATTTTCCATCGCAAACTGTTTCCGCAATTATGGTTTTCCAAGAACTGCAAAAATGCAATGAATAGCCTTCGTCTTAGTGAAGGAACATAGGACTAATTATTTAAATGAAAACACCAGATGCCATGGCTATATTCGCATCTGTTACGGAATCAGCAAGAGATAGTCTAGCGGGTAATCTACCATAGCAGCGAGGTATTCTCTGAACGGAGTATTCGGTCTTTGGTCATTCAGCTCTATGTCTTGTATTAAACATTAAGAAAAAGTACTCGTTAAACCACAGCCGCATCTACAGGCTAATTAACTCACCGTGGCCGTAAACGTGCGTCTTTTTAGGGGCGCCGGACGGGCGAAACCTATTAGCTTTGGGGGGGGGGGGCGCCCCCTTTTGGAACGTTTACGGCGGTCCGGTAAGTGTAAAGGATGAGGCCGTATAGCGGTGTGCCCTACTTTTCCGTGTTTGCGAGCCCCGAACAGTACCGACAAAACGTCAATTTCTCGCTAGGTTCTAAGGTGCAGGACCCCAATTCGATAACATATTCAAAACAAAACACAGTAACGGACCCTATGATGCAAAAATATCTTCCATAGAAACCCCTTCGTTTCCGGAGATAACGTTAATCGCTCGCGCGGGTAACTATATAATATCTTTCGCAGTCTGTGGAACAGCCTACACACTTTCCGGACCGCCGTAGGAAATGTAGCACTAAATTGGGATTTTACGTTCTTCGTTACATCACGATATATGTACAGAGCGGATGTTCCAAATATGTGGAAAATATATGAGTAGTTGCTCGAGATTCCCGCTGACCTAAAAATTAATCTCTTTTGGCAGAGATTTAATCAAGAAGAGTTCTCCATTTTTCATTGCGCCATTTAAGGAATATTTTCATCGTTTTTTAAAAACATGATAATGGTTTCCTCCACGTAACACGCCATTTTGGGTCATGTCATCGGACCTCGAGGTGTATTCCTTCACTGGTGAACAATTGAGCAGATTACACATTTTAATTATAAAAGTTCCTATGTAGCGTAGCGGTTTATGGCACTTACACACTTGCATTATTTTCCCCTCGTTGGTCCTGGGTTCGACATCGGTCAAGGAATATTTGAGTTTTCATTGTTGTTATGTAGTTTTGTTTCTTGTTTAGATGTTTGTTACCAGGGAAGATGATTGCGTTGTTTTGCTTTTTTTCTCCATTTTCCCCCTTTTTTTTTTTTTTTTAACAACCTACACAGCTTGCTTTAAATTGAATACACGAGTTGGGAATAAGTAGGCCAAAATGAAAAATAATAATAATAAAACAAAAAGATTACAACGGAAACAAAAGAAAATAAATTTAAACATATATTAAAATACAACAGAAAAAAAATCAAAAAGAATTAACAATTGAACAATGAGTGAAAAAAAGAAAACGCCATAAAGTGACAAATAAAAAAGAACAAAAAAACATAACAGATACGATTTTTAAAGAAAAATTTTTCTTTTTTTAACTTAAAATAATTTAAAAAATAAAAATATAAGCAAAATTAAATTAATAACAAAAGGTAATGAACAAAATAAGTAAAAAAGTAATAACAATGCCAACTAAATGATGAAAATACACCAAGAAACAAAGTACTAAACTAAAAATGAACTAATAAAAATAAAAAATCTTTACAATAATTAAAAAATAAAGATAAGTTGATTAAAATATAATAATAAAACACATACAATGGAAACAAAAGAAAATAATCTAATATAAATAAAATACAAAATAAACATTCAAAGGAATTAACATAGTGATCAATGAGTGAAAAATAGAAAACGCTAAAAGTAAGACAATAAAAAAGAAAGACGTAAAAAAATAAGATTAAAAGAAAAAACAAGATTAAATTAAAATTAATTAAAAATACATAAAAATTAAAGCAGATTAAAATAAAAAACAAAAACTATTAAGGCCAATGCAATGGATTGTTAGTTTTCGGTTGACTGTTCGAAAAAAGGAGGAGGTCACTATTTCATTATTCATTATTGCAAGATTTCATATAAATGTTTACGTAATTGTTATAAGATGGTGGTCTAAACCTAAAATTCAATATCTCTAAATCAGACTTTATAACAGTTGGATTCTTTTAAGTAATATGTCCTTCAAAAAAAAAGAAATTTTTCAAGACGGACAATTGTAGGCTCGATCGCAGAGTATGCTCAGGAAGCCTTGTTAGGGAAATCTAAATTTTCATTATTAACCACTAAGTAAACCGCCTCAGCCACAACGAAATGACATATTATGAGAAACTGAAAGTTTTATTGATCTGTATTTAAGATCCGAAATTGACTTTTACCAAAAATAATGAAAGTTGTGACAAAAATGAAAATTCAGGGTGGGCGGACTAAACTGGAAACTAAATATCCAATTCCATTGGCCTAATTAACAAAAAAGTAATAAACAAAAATACATGTAAATAATAAGAACCAAGCAATACATTCACAAAAATACACGTTGATAAAATATGGAAAAGCAAGGAGAGTTTGTTCAGGACAGGTGGCGTAATATTATTAAAAAACTAATAAAATAAAAACGCAAAATAATAAACAAATTGAACGGCATAAATACGAACAACGTTAGGAAGTATCATCAATTCCTATCATATCATATTTATTCCTGCCAATCAAATGATACAATTAATTTACAAGCATATAAATGCAAAATATACAAAATGATTTTATCTGACACGGAGGCGCAACCAAAAAGGCAAGGATGCCATAGGTGGTTGACCCCTTCGGAGATGTTACAACTATGTGTAGATACCAATATTAGGAAATGCGAAAATTTTAGTCAACAGTAATAACAACCTTATGTAATTCAAAGAGATGACCTTCTTATTGATATTGCATAATTATGAAGGATTTTAAATTTACTTGAAACATTTCAGATTGGGCAATTTTTAAATCACTAGACAAACTATTCCAAAATACTGGCCGTTGAACGAACTCCCTTTGATGCAAATGCGGTTTTATTTCTACTTAATTGATAATCGTT
>JAMKCH010007335.1:0-61173 GCA_023653785.1 Ophioderma brevispina | reverse complement strand
TATTTTGAAATTTTCAGTTACCCATTGAAGCCTGGTATTATAATTTTAGCATAAACCGTATTTTAGGGAATTTATGTAAAGTGGGAATTTTTGAAAACTGGCAAAAGGTAAACTTTGGACATGTCCCTTTAAAATGCAGGAATGTTTCAATTTCAATCTCTTTCATTAAAACTACAGAGGGGCGTCCTCCATTCCTTATCCGGCGATGTTCTTTTAGTTGGGAGAACTCACTTCACCTGTATAGGGTTAAATCTTGGTAAGTAGCGAAAATGTATAGAATGACATTGGACTTGGTGCATAACTTTCAAAGATTGTGAAGATATTAACATGAATGTTGTTAAACTCAGGTAGTAGTAGTGATTGTAAAGATGCATTATATCTCAGATTAAAGTGAAATCGTTACATATTGAGCACCTACTTCAGAATGGCTGGTCCTTAGTCCTTGGTTAACCATCAACAGCCATAAGTCACCACTGATGGCGTGGTCTTAAAGGAGTTGACACTTTCCTTCAGACCAGATGCCATGTAGAATAAATCGTGAAAAATTTGAAATCCAGAGACATTGGAGTGAGTTAAACGAAAACGAGACCACAGCGAAAGGCAAGAACAGCAGACTCGGGCAATACCCAACCACATAACGGCACTCATTGGAAAGCCAAGCACAAGAACTGGAATACATTACACTTGACTTTTATACACCGTAGGATTGATCTGGGCTGGCATCTATACCACATCCAACAGAGGTACAACGCCCCTTTCAAATGATCTTCCAAGGACGGGTGGCCTACTGCAAAATGATATTGTCAACTATCCCATGTTTTTCAACAGCTTTCAGCTGCTCATACCCAGACACTTCCCAACACCGAGCGTGTGAGTGGGTCCAACGTAGATTTGACATGCTTGCTTTCGTAATTTTGCTCTAAATTTTCTTTAATCATCCAAATTGATCGGGGTAAAACGTTGTTTAGATAAGAATAGTTCAGATCTATAACTGTCAAAATACTTTTCAAATGATTATTATTGACAAATACCAGAGACGTTATTGTTCTAGTCCATCACCTCTGGTCTTGAAAGTAGCTTTTCACCTTTAAAAAATATTTTCAGATTTTGCACTTTTTTTGGCAACTCTCTGTATGAAAACAAAATGTGACGATAGACCTTCTCCGGGGTTAGGGTATGCCTCAAAACCATGGATCGGTATCCGTCAAGTCCTATGGGTAGGGGTGTTACCACCAAGGAATAAAAGGAAATTGGATTGTACTTTTAAAGTTTTTGCACAGTATAGCTCTTTATAACTGTAATGTTTATGTTAAATAGTCTATCCGAGAGGATTGTAAACTACCCACCAAATTTCCTTTCCTACTTCTTGTTTGTGCATTGTGTTATGTATTTCAACATAAAGTATCCGGTTTCAATCGGTTGAATATACGAAATGCAAGTGAAGCCCATTTTGTCTTATTATAATAACAAATTTCTTTCTCAAAACAGCCGATCTTCAATGCTACGTTGTCGCATTGGCAGATACGCTTTTTCGGAATTAAAAGCTCCCATCTTGAAGTTCGCAAATTATCGAATGCCCCGGTATTGGAACTGTGGAAGTTATTTCGTGAATCTCCGTTACTTTCTTCTGATGAATTCGACCTGTGGAAATCACACTTAAACACACCAGTCGGTATTTAATTTCATCATTTTTAAGGTGGCTTGGTTCCGATTTAGTCTGTTGTGTTCTCTACTTGATATGAGACCCTAGCACTTGCACATCCGCCCCATCATGTCACCGTGGCACACACTTGCGGTTCTGATGGTAGAGCAATAATTATATTGCAAAGCCCTATTCAAATACTGATGCTAATATTGATTGTTCACCATTGAAACTGGGTGGTGGGTTTTTATTGTTGTATATCTGGGAATGAAATGAATTTGAAGGCTCAAATTCGAACGACCCTTGTGAAAAATACGGCCTTTCATCTGATACCAAAATTCATACTACTTCCGATACCTTTAGTGTTACTACACTTATGCATTCTTACAAATGTTGCCTTAGTATATAAGCTCAGCGGGCAGTCAGCAAAATGACGGCTAACACAGACCCGTAAGACATTTGTTAATTGGCAGGAATATTCTTTAACCTGTATTTAGTCGTAAGGGACGTGTCAATCTTCTAAGGTCATTTAAAACTGGCGGCCAAATTGGAATGTATGTAAAACCCAATATATTTCTTATTTCCATTGTCTCCAGCATTATCTCATGATCCATCCATTTATGTTTGGAAATAAACCGCTGCAGGTAGTAGAGCATCCATGCTGTCTCAAATCTTGTTGGTTCCAATGATACTCCATCACATACGGTAAATAGCCAGTATAACTACAGGGTGAGTCGAAATAATGGATTCTGATTGTTTACTTAGGGGAAGTCTGACCCCAAACTTTGTCCCAGATGAAAGATATTGCATATTTAACCCAAACAACTTTAAAAGTAAAGGAGCTGTTCATGTTTTTGATGGCAATTTAATTCCTACATCACATACCCCAGATAGTGAGTTTCAAAGTTGTGGAGGGTTCCATTATCAGTTTATGGCCCTCTGAAAATTGTCTTTTGCATCACACAACATTTTTGGTGGTGACCCTCCTAAATTTCTGAACGCTCCTCCGGAAAAAACGAAAATCGGTATGAGCTCAAAAATGTTTTGGGAAAAGTATTTTCATTTCTCATCAATACCATCCCACACTAAAAAAGAAAACAACCAGACAGCTGCGGTTGCACATCTCGAGTGTTGACACGGAATAGCCTTAAGAATCAAAGCTTTCACAGTGTCAGTTTGAGGGGCTCTCTTGACAATTTTACGAGTTACCGTACAAAGGGCGAATTAGGTTATTGTATAGAGGTGATACCAAAGTGATGGTGAGGGGTGGCAATCACCCTCCATTCGAGGAAAGAAGTACCACAGGAAATATTCACAGGACCATTTGTTTTTGGTAACAGTGGGTAATCATGGTCATTCTCGTTATTGATACCAAAAGGTACCAATGTGCTTAGCACTTACGTCAGAATTATGTCATAACGTCGCATGTTAGAAACTGTCCACAGGGCAATTTGCGGGAAGTCACACACGTGACCGAACATTATTTTTGGTTAACTTAATATTCGGCGCAAACCTTATCGGACCAAAAAGCTATACGAACAAAACTATAGGATTAAAGACTCTGCGGATCAAAAAACATCTCGGACAAAAGTCTTCGGACCAAGGACCCGTCAAGTTTCTGATATTTTGTAAATTTACTGTCTATAAGTTAAATGTCGTGTACGTACGTACGAGCTTAAATATTTTTGTGCACATATATGGGTAAGGGGGAGATACATCTGCCAACGCCAATGAAATGCGGTTAATTATGGTAAGCTAACTAAAGTATATAGTCAACCCCCAATTTTTGAGGTTTTACATTTAAAAAAATGGCAGATTTGCGAAAGTATTCGTACTCTTGCTTCATGGTGCTGAAATATGGTGTGTTTTCACTCTCATTGGTGCACTCAAAGTAAAGACAGTGATTAGTGACAGAATTTTTTCCTTTATAAAATTTTATCGTGTTCTGTACAAAAGTATGGGCCGGATGGTACCATCAAGACACCTCTCCACCCCCTTTGTAGAAGAGGATTAAATGTGTTCTTTGGAAACATATTTCTTTGGATTAATGAAAAAGATCTGGACCATTTTTATTGTGAACATCACAGAAATCGTTTCCATACATGGAGTGGTGGTCGCCCCCCCCAAAAAAAAAAAAGTGGTGCAAGGCAAAAACTTCGTTTTTCCTCTAAAACTTCTATAGCTTTTGAAATTTCATTTTCATGGAGGATATTTATTTATACTCTTTTGTTTGATAAATTGTGCAAATCCCAAATGACACTCTGCCCACGTAACAAGAGAATATAACGAATTGGCTTTATAAATCAAACCGTCTACTTTACTAGGACAATGACCAAAAATCTGTAATATGAACTAAAAATTAATAGGCATCCTCAACATAGTGAAACTGTGTAAATGGCAGAAACTCGATGAACTAAGTTAAGTAGAGAAAACAGAATTTTTTTTTTTTTTTTTTTTTTTTTTTTTTGTTTTTTTTTCGCAAACCACCTCAAAAATTGGAATACGACAGTAAAAAATGGGTGGTGATGCGGGCGACGATAATCCATTTGCTTAATAAAGAAATACTTCACTCTAAACTTTTTACAAAAAATAGGGGGTCTTCTGGTTTACCTTTCTTCCTTTTTTGACTCGCCCTGTATTTAATTTTCTCAAATCTAATCGGGTGAACTCTACACTTACCTTAGAATTGGAATTGGCAGAAATCATTGGAGTTGAGTTTCCTAATGGCCTCCCTACACTACTAGACATATAAGACTGCCCATTTCATAATAGGTGTTGCACGTGCTAACCGATGTTTGGTCATCAACACGGGGTATACGTCGCCGTTGTACTGAACCGTCATAGTGATTACGGTGGACAAGCCTTCAACAAACTCGTCGATTTGTACTGTTTCGACAACGTAACACGGGTTACCAACAGTTGCCAATCCGTCCGAACTTATTTGCGTATGCATCGATTGACCCAAGGTTTCTGGCCTTGTAGTTAAACGGACTGACGGGAAATTTGTTCAAAATCGTTTCCACGACGATTGAGGATTTCTGAAGCCAATTTGCTGAATATGGAAGCCGGCAAATCAACCAGTAATACCTTTATTTATTTCGAGAATTTTGTTGCACGCATTTTTGCACAATTAGAAGATAATCCCTGTTTTTTCCTCGCGATAAAAATCAGGTTCATCGATTGAAAAAAAGTTTGTATATTATGCAAAAATTTACTCACCCAATTTCTTGATTAAAAAGCAATTTAAAACATATGTCAACAATTTGGTTCCTCGGGCCGAGAAAACTGCAAAGATTGGTTTGGAAAGGTCCTGATAAATTTAATCGACCGAGAAGCCCCCATTTTTTGTCGTCCTGCACATATGGATTGACCAGGTAGTGTGGTGTGTGTGTGTGATGTGTGTGTGCAAAACATAATTGCCACACAGGCTACCTCTCTCAAGAGTGGGGTCAAAGGTCATTTAGAGGTCATCCAGAGAGCATGGCTGAAAATGGTCAGATTCTATCAATTGTTGGTACAAATCCACATTATGTTCCGATCATTTCTTGGCACTTGTCCTCATGTGACCTTAGTCCATTCAGCAACATGGACGGTAGAAGCACACGTGCGTTCGGTGAACGCTCTATTTTTTTTTTTTGGGGGGGGGTTTTTTTTTGTTTTTTTTTTTTTTTTATTGTAAAACCCGCGTTTAAAAATAAATTGCTATTCGAGATTGGATAAACCCGATTTTTGTATCTCAAAAACAGATTTATTATATGGACCTATTGGCCGAGAAACCCTAGAGTCCGGCGGTAGGGCCCATATGATTCTTGGGGCCAAGAGTCGTCTGCAAAAAATTGTGCAACTTTTGCATTTTTGAGCATCATTTTTTTTAGACAGGGAAAAATTTGTAATATTTCACATGGGTTGAAAGATATATATATATAAACATGTTGATCTGGTCCCTCAGGATTAAAAAGTATAAGTTTGCTATATCTACAACTTTTGTGTTTTGCACGACAGGCCAAAAAATTTTTCGAAGTCATCGTGGGGATAAATATTTCAAATTACCGATTTCTTAAAAATTGTTTCAAATTGTTTGTATGAGAATTCTACAACAGGAAATATAAATGAACTTTATGTTAATAAGCTCAAGGTATTTGAACATGTTAGGGTGCTAATACCCCAATAGACCCTAACGCTCTTTTAAAATGAAAGAATGAAAAATCACTCTGACTTTCGGAGTAATTTAAATTAACTCTAATCGAGTGGCTTTTAGCTCTAAAAGGGAGCGAGAAAATGCAGCCTGACAACCTTAAACTACTCGCGTTTAACCGAGCTCAACCTCGTTACCGAGTGTGGCTCAAAATGCCCACTCTTCTTGGGAGTGAACGCCCACTCTGAACTCTTATCGAACCTGAGACTAGTATACCTAATAGAGATCGGAAGCAAGGCTGTGATCCATTGTAACAGCTCGAGCGTATCGAACCGAGTCTGTTGCGGCTTGCCAATGATACTTGGCCGCACGCGGCGCTGTGAGGCTCCCTCGGTTTTTCTATTAGCTCGTATCATGGCAAAATCAGGCCATTTTATTACCCAATTTTGTGCTTCATTCATGACATAAACAAGAATAAACTTGTTCTTAAGAGTGCAGTTCACATTAACACTTTATGGGTTTGGCTATGTCACTCCCCCCAAATAACTTCATCATATTTATCAAATAAGTCAAAATATAAAAAAAGTCCCCACATTGGTGGAGATTCCTGTTCTGGTCAAAAAATCTGAGTTTGCGAAATAAACTGCCCAAGTTTGTTTCAATTCTCGTGACACACTGAAAGATAGAATTCACATTTTAATTATCTCATATATTTTGAAGACATTTCAGAATGTCATTAAATACTTCGAAATTTGAGCAAATTCTAACGCAACGTCGCAGTTGAGCTGAAAAAAATTGGGGTCATTTCAAGTCATTTCATGGCCTATATGCAACAGTCATTAAGTACTAAACTGTGTAGTTCAAGACTTTTAAAGAGAAATAACACGCACGTGTGAGCAACCATTTATTTTCAAAAAAGCCCGCCAAACTCAAATCTTGAAGTTATACATTGAATTGTAATGAATAACGATCACTGCTTCTTCGATCAGTCGAGGGAATCGTTTGATTTTAAAACATAACATACCGTAACCAGACACTGCATGCTGCAAAACAATCATTGGAAACTACTTGCTTCGAATCTCTACAAGGTTATACTACTCGTCTGCAGATCGAACGGCTTTAGCTCTAAAAGAGTGAGAAAAAGCTCTTTTTCGGAGTAACTATTTCCAATCATAAACGCCGTAAATCGTGCGTGATTATTTTAACAACATGGCGGACGAGTAAGGCGAGACCGTCAGCAAAATGGTTGAACTGAAGGTTGAGATATATTGAAGCCATCACAGAGATCTTTACGGGTGAGTATATGTATGGGCGTCACAATTCATAGCATTACAAAGTGTGGAGAAGCATTAATGTTATTTACTGTAATATCACTCAGTAAGAAATTGCGTAAGTCTGCGCCAGGCTAGGCTATGGCCTGTACGAAACGCACAATCATGCATTTCACGGGGGATGGCATGCCAAATGATCATGCCGCCATGCATGCCACACTCATGCATGTCAGCACAGAATCATGCCAATGATGTGCCACAATATTCATATGTGTCATGTTCAGCGATGCTCTGAATTAATGACCTACCACATTACTATATCACCAACACAAACAAACAAACTTCCCAAAGCAAATACAACTCTAAAAGAGTGAATTGGCTAGTTCAACGGCTTTCCCCCCCCCCCCCACAGCTCTAAAGCAGTGACTAGTTTCACTCTAAAAGGAGTGATCACTTCACTCTTTGCTAGAGTTTTTTTTTCACTCTTTATTTAGAGTGGATCTCACTCTTAAAGATGCGTCACTCAGATGGCACTTTTTTGGAGTGAGATTTCAAACCTCTTTTGAAGTGGTTTTTCACTCTTTCGTTTTTAAAATTAAAGAGAGTAGGGCCTATATCGATATTCCGCCGTTAATTATACTCCGAAGTCAACAAAATAACGTCGGCCGAGTCATCATAGTGACGTTATTCGACATATATTGGAACTTTTTTGGAGAAATTTGGCATATACAGATTGGTTTTATACTACTATACATATTCACCAAAACATTTTAAAACTCCAAGAAGTGGCTTAATTAAAGTAAAAATTATAATTAATTAACTAATTATGACGTATTTTACAACACGATAAATTGTTCGGATCACATAACGACGTATTTGTCGAAAATCTATACTGCGCAGGTCATAGCATCGTATCTGCCCTTTAAGTATTCGCCGCGTCACATTGACGTATTTGTGCGAGGTTATTTTCAGTTTCAACAGGTAGAGTTGGTATTTTTGTCGTTTTCCACGTTTAGTGGATGTATTTGCCGCAAACGCGTGCATAAAACGACGTATTTGCTGAGACGTATTTGCTATTACAACTTGAAAAATATTGTTAAGTTGATACTTATTTTCGGCGATTTTTCGGAGGTTTTTAAAAATTGAAATATATGATTGAATATGATTTACTCATTAACCATTATGGGGTCAAATTAAAATCGTCAAAAATCTATTTTTTTTTCTCGAAATGCGTATTTTGGCAAATACGTCAGTAGTGACGGCACCGACGATAACATGCATATTGACATAACTCTGGCCACAGCATGAACGATTGACCTATTCTAGAAAATGTGTGCATTATAGGGCCATTCTCCGATAAAGTTGTGCAGTCATTGGCACAGATTAAAGCTTGTGTTTTCCCCTACAATGAATACTTAATAGATTATACGTAGGAGTTATGTTTTCAAAATGATCCGAACTAACGCCGAACAAGCAATAAGGCTAAGATGCATAATTCTTGCTTGCTTATCGCCATGTCACCAGCCCAATCCGTTCTTTAAAAATGTGTCCCTGCTCGTTAACACAAAGAGCGCATATCACGATTACATTGGCATTTTTATCAAGCCTCTATTATACCCTAATTATTAAGTTCAAATCATGATAAAATTGTATTATTAAAGTTTCGGCAAGAGTTCTCTCAGGGAGCATGGTCGCCAATATGGCAGCCAGATACGTTACCATATTCCGATATGGTACAAAATTGGCTAAAAATAACGGAAGAACAATGTTAGAATATGTGATAAATCTTTTTCCCCCAAAAAACAAAAAAGTAACAATTTGCAGGCCCTCGTAATGAAAAAATCCCTCATGTTACGTTCATACCGCGCCAGATAGTACCTCCCTCCCGCTATGCTCTTGCAAAACGCAGTGATACACATAGTCCGAATACCACACATGCTTTAGTATGAAGATAATACCTGATAGGGTATGAGACTAAGTCGGTGAAGCATGTCTTTTCATCAAGACAGCACGACTAAAGAAAAGGCGGCCAGATACGTGGTTACCCAGATACGTTACCTCAGTGTTAACGTTAGGCTATTAATACTAAAAAATCGTATATTGTTTAAAAAAATCCCCATGCATTGGTCCCGTGTTCTGCGGATATTAAAGCTTAAATGTTGATATTTTTGGTCATTTTGAGACCAAACTTGAACACTTATCGGAGAATGACCCTCTAGATTATTTTGCAGGAATGAACCTTGAACCTTTTGCCTACTGTGTTAAAAACTAATCGATTGTTTTTTTCCTCAAGTTAACCCTGGCCCTTTTGTGGCAATGGAGGACCTAGGGTAGATATACACAAAACCATCATTGAGCCAATTTAGAGTGTCGTCTTGGTGCATAAGGCCTGGATGAAAAAAATCAACTTCAACACCTATAGGAAGAACCATAAACCAATTTCATTGGAGAATGCCTAGGGAGCGCATGTCATATAATCAACATATTGATTTTGTTGGCCTAGTCCCATGTTTGCACACTAAGTGGGAGAGGTTCATACTTTCAAACAAAACTAATTGTCCTGGATAGATACATTTTAATCCGATATGAACGTCAGAGGATCACGTTCATACACCTTTTAAAAACCCCGTATTAAAAACATTTACAAATTTTACCCCTGTCAAATTATCCCCCTTCTCTTTTAATCTCAAAAAAAAAAGGATGACAAAGTTGCATCAAAATTTGGGGAGTCAGTTAGGCCATTTTTTAAAATTGCTTCCAAAAGCTATGGTTTTGAGACCAGTACTCGGAGGAGGGGATATACATATTCCAAGGTTGTACAAAACACCGCAATTAAAATGCACCATGAGTTTATTATGTGTTTCACGTTTTTTTTTTTTTTTCTCACGAACGCTTCTTATTTGCGTGTTCGCGATTTACGCAATATCCTCTCGATTGGTTATTTACGTTCAGCTATTTTCCGGTCCCGGCGCTTGGTGATTATAAATCCGCACATGGCTTTACACAGTAAATGTGGGGGGAAGTGTGTAGACCTTAACGAAGAGTAGAGATCCGCCTGGGGGTCTGTTACCGTTGCACGTCAGGCATCGATGGTGGGTACCAGAGCCCCTTCCCTAATTCCGCACTAATCCCGGCGTTGGAAAGGTTATGCCTTAATCCCCATGTGAATCAGTAGGCTTCGTCCTGCGTGAACTGACATGTAAGGATGCCAAAAATATAAAAATACTCATTTGTAATAGGAGTACTCATCAATAAAATACTCGTTTATATAAATTTATATATTGTGGGAATTGATATTAAATGAGTATTATTCTTTTTATTATAAAGTCCACATAGAATGTTAGTGTATCCGGGGAATAAAGGATCAAACCAAAATAACTATAGTTAAAGTACATATATTTTGTTGTTTGTTAAAGGTTATGACAGTACGTATCGAAAACGAGGACGGTCTGGCATCGCCAAATTCTCATGGTATTATCAACTTTTCAGGGTCATTATGAATAAATCGCCGTTGGTGGAAGAGCCAATTGTATTAATCCATACTGGTTTTGATGAGCATATACTGACCACACAAATTTCGAAATGTTGACAGCTCTGATGGAGATACCGTTTCGATTTCATGGTCCAAACCAAAAGCCACAGACATCATTGGAAATCGATACAGGATCTGTCTTGGTATGCTTATTGATTTTTCCGTATTGATTTTTCCCCTCCTGTCATTGAGCATTCGACCTTGTTTCAGATTGGAAAAAAGATATTCCCAACATAACAACTCCGCCTAGTTTAGGTTTCTGAGGTAAAGGGTGTTTATATTGGTAAAAATATGTAATAAGGACCGCTGACTTACCAATGCTATAAATCACTAGTCTCGGAGGCCTATGCCTATTACTACTCCCGGCTTCCTGGCAAGTTCTAGCAGATTAAAAGGAAAAAAAACAAAACAGCTGTCCAGGAGACTCGAACCCAAAATATCACGCAAGAAAACCGTGCTTTAATATCATGTCACATGTGGGCTAATCGTAAGTGTGTTTCGTGTGTGTGTGTGTGGGGTGGGGGTGGTTCTTTATCAGATTATTACTAGTATAATGTTTTCTCGACACGTGACAAATTTCAACCAAATAGTTTTCTAATTTCAATAACGAATCTCTGGTATAGTTTCCGTGGTCCAAAGAACCAGTTGCATATCTCGTAGCATTAAACACTGGTGGCCCCCCCTGGAAAGTACAATCACTTTTTCATAAACAAAGCTGTCATTCAGTGTTATCCATCCCCTCCCTACTTAGATTGAGCTCTCCTTGTTCACACATCAATAAACACTCGTAGCTTCAATAACGTTGTGCTGTCTTTCAAAAATCCGCTTCATAAAATGACGATCGTTATCTGAACGCAACAGACGTTGTCATTGATCATATCATTAGCTACTAGATATTTGCCAATATGGACGTTTACTAACAACTGGAAGGTTCGGCCGAGGGTTCTCCGGTGCACCAATAGTAGCGAACCTGTTCATGGAAGACGTGAGAAATAAAGCTCTCGCAACTTCCCTGACCCACCCTCGCCTTCTGGTTCGTTTATGTTCATTACACATTAACCAGCCATTCAAGAGCCGACAACATAGCCAATTTCACTGATCACATCAATACCAACATCAACGCCATTCAATTTACCATCGAAAATGAATGGACAATAAGTGTGTTAATTACTCGCGATGACATTGGCCAACTCAGTTCCAAGTCGAACTGGAAACCTACTCACAAACGGAACAATCTTCTCTTTTCTCACCATCCGCTACAGCACAGACTTGGAGTTATTCGCACGGGCTCGTGACAGAGCTGCGACTATCGTGTCCCAAGTAAGAGGACACACTTTTTGCCCTCTGCGGCTAACCAGGATTGGACATGGATACGGTTAAAGCCAATAACCCAAGGCAATGGTATGCATCCCCCTATGTCTAGGTGTCACCGGAACCGCAACGAGCTTACGGTGTTAATTTCTCTCCGTTCAGCGCAAAACACACTTAGTAATTGTTGGTGGCTCGAATACAAAGAAACAAATTAGAGAAATGCAGCACAGTTTATCAACTGCATCGTTCAAAATATGAATCTCTACGTACAAGTGAACGTAGGGGGAAGTGCTTGCCCCTTTAAAAGCTCGCCTTGATGAAACACACAAACTGCTTTCTCTTTTGGCGAGCTTTCGTTCGGCCATATCCCAGGCACGACATTGACTGGGGAGGAGTAAAAGTATTGGACATAGAGGACAATTGTTCAGGAGGGGAGTTAAGGGGCGCATCCAAATCAAACGATCAAAAGACATAAAAGCGCACTCATTTTACACGTGAGCGCCAGCCCGTCCGGGCTAGGCACGTAATCTCATCAGGCTTTAATAATGATAATAATAATACCCGACATTTTTAAAGCGCCTTTTCCGAAGCGCTCTGCCCATTATTATTATTGGCTGCTTCAAGAGGAAATCGTCAACAATCATTCGCTTCATCTAGCGCCGGCAAGCTGCCAAGCGCAATCTCCATCGCTTAGATTGTAATATTCCCCATAACAGATCCCCAGATTTCGCTTTGGTAAACGAGGAGGCAATTGAGAGTAAGTATCTTGCCCACGGACACAGACACGTTGACTACAGCGGGCTCGAACTTACGATTTACAATGATTTATGATCATGAGTCCTGCGCCTTATTCCGCTGCGCCACACGTGCTCCCCCAATGCATCGGTTGGCATCGAAGGCCGGTGGATGTCGTCGCAGGCCACGCACACACACCTACACCGTAAGTCGTGATATGTTGGTTTAATCTTTTGTTCTTAACATTTTTTTTCGCGTATATTTATCATTTATTCAAAAAGGAAACGAATAATGAACAAATGTCAAAAGACTGTTGCTTCTCAAGCTGTGACCTAACATCTTGGTGCAAGACCAGGATCTGTAACGTATGGTGACCCCCTTTCTATTCAATTTAGAAGAAAACAAAAGTGTTGGTATCCACGAACCGATGTCAATACAATTCACCTTGGTACCCATCCATTGCTGAGATATATTTTGAAACTACTTTTGCAAATAATCTCCGCCATGTTGTTCGAGCAACCGGTTACCTGCATTTCATATAGGTCGATCATACGCATGATTTCGATTTCTGCTAATAAACGCGGTAAAGTGGAATAGAAATGGGGTTACTCAGTACGCGGCGAATGATGGGTCTGGTTATTCTTTATTTCGTTATTCGTTTTTATTTGCAACCTGGGGACACACAGATTCGGGTTTACGTCTGCCAAACAATGTTCATGATTTTTGTTAATCCGCGTTTCCTTTTCAATAAATTATGACATCTACGGTCCAAGTATCTGGAATCCACAATAAGACGTGCAATGGTTAATTTATTCGTGTACGAAGACGGTAGTGTGCGCTCCTACATCAGGAAAAAAAAAGCTAAATCTAATCTGGTCCGTGGTGATAACACTGACCATTTTAGGGGGTTAGGTCAACTTTTACCAAAAAGGTCCATTTACGAAGCTCCCCACCCCCCAAAATAATAATAATAGATAATACTAAATCCTGCGTACGGCATGGTTTCAACTTTTGTGTAATAACAATGGCTCTGGACTTCCAGATAAAAGGAATCTCTGCATACCGGCGGATTAACCTTTGTCATCGGTATTTGTTTGAGAATGAATAATGGTGTACATCCGTTGGTCACTGATATTCAGGAAAGACTTGAATGACTGTAATTCAGTTTCAGTAAAATGTTGCACATACTAAGACGTGCGAACACAGGTAGAACTGATTTTTTAAATGAAGAAAAATATATTTCTGACAAATAATGGTACTTCCCCGTGGTGCTTATCCGAATATCTTTCTCTCTTTTGCTCGTCTTTATTTAAGACAAAAAGTGCTGAACTTGATAGACACAAATTCTCTCTACGTTTTACGAATGCATGGCATCATGTCTTGCTACAGAAATTACTAGCGAATTACGACACTAAATCTTTTATTATATGTTGTGTTGTAAATTAAGTACGACGGTAAAAAACACCAAATCTCATCCTGCTTAACCTTTCAAGTAATTTACTTTAATTAATCTTGTCAGTATACAATGTTCAGGCTCTAGATGCCACAGCGGCCTACACTCCTGAAGTGGCATTGTCGATGTATCTAACACGAACAAGGAAACGAGTCATCGATAGTGGAGCCCGTTCCGATCCGAAGATTAAATATGGTCAGTTAAATACGCCACCTATCACGATTTCGTTTTCAAAATGTAAACGAATTGCGCCCCCTATTTTTCATCAAAGTCACATTTTTTGCACTGTTTGTATTGGAAATTTTGTAAGTAAAGACCCCCGGGGCAAGTTGCTATCTTAAACAGACCAAATTTTATGTATTTGTCATGATATTATGATTTTTTATGCTTGTTATGCTAATAAAAGCGGGATCCGCCTTTTTTTGGGGGAGGCCAGAAACAGTCCAGTAAATGGCATCTTTCAAGACCCGCTTAGAATGCCTACATGTCTGTTTTTTCACAAAGAAAAACGTAATATATATGGTTTTGAATATGACGAACAATAGTAATTTAAAGACAAAATGGCCATTTTGAAGTTGGAAAAAAGAAGACTGAATATAGCTTAATATTGGACGATTTGTTGCCTCGATCTGTCGATCAGGTTTTCGACTCAGCCTGTTTTTTTTTCGCCGTGGCATTAATTAACGTACTTTCTATGAACGAGTTATAAGTGACTATAAAGAAGTCATTTAAACGTCAAGTTTACTTGATTGGTAATGTTTGTACACATATACATATAATCCCTTAATATTGATATTAAAAATAAAAGGCAAGCTAAGCGTTCCAAAGCAAATATTGAACCTTATTTCCCGGATAATATTGCATTATAAACACACCCATCATGTCATATTTAAATATTTACCAGTAAAGTTTTCGTTGATTTAAACTATCGAATAATATTCCTGGTTGAACACTGCTAGCTTTCGAAGCGGGCGGGGAAGGGAGGGAGGGGACCCCTCATAGTTGTGGTTGGGGCCTCGAATATCCTTGGGACCCCCATATTCTTAACAATATTTTTACAAAAAAAAAAAACCACAACATTCCAAAGCTTCCCCTACCATACCTACCCCCGGCGTCCGCGCCTCAGGATGCCTCCGGCTCCACACCCTTCAAGTTGGGCCCCCAATCCTGAAACTCTTCCTAAGCCAATGCACTGACGTAGGTTCAAAACAGTAATACAATAGCAAATCACTAAACAGTAAATCAGCATGCAGCGATTTTTCCAAGTAAGAGTTGCCAGAACCATTGACTTCATTTTTCAACAATGATAACTATTCCGAAACGGAAAAGTAGACACTTTTATAAGCATCAAGATTGTACTACAGAATTTTGATATTGTCCGTAAACACATTGTCAGTCATTTTATGACAGTAATGACAGACACAAGAACATAAGTTTATGACACTAAAATGACATGTAATCATTCATTGTGCTAAGCAAAATGAACCGAAATAACATTGACATTTCAATAGTTTTGTTTTTATGTTTATTTCATGTTGCTTTTGCTTCTTTGATCAGAGCACAGAATGTAGCCAGAGCTTGTGTCTGCATAGCACAGCAGAATGTTTTTGCGACAAACTACGAAATTAAACACATGCAATTCTGGGCGTCATAACTATGATACGTCATTGAAATTGAGTTACTAACAAAATAAGCAGTTACAGCCTATGATATGCTTGCGGTTAAGAAACTGGTTAATTACTCAACTAAACAACGCATACACAAATATGACCTTGCGCATATGGTGGGAAACAGCCTATCTAAGGCCTGCGCTGGTGTATTAAAACACCTAAAGATTGGGCGAAACTGAGTAGCAGGCCTTGTTTTAAGAGCCAAGTAGCGAAAATCAGCATTTCATTACGTACCGGATTTCTGTTTCCTTACTCCCCAGTTTCAGCAGCGTATGTTTTTTAAATTTAAATGACATAACACGCGTAATGAAAGTAACATAGTCCGGGGGCAGGGGTACTTTATTAGGGTCCGGCTCATGACGACAACGGATAAAGCGTTAAACTAATATTGCCTGAAGACTCATCTGAATCGATTGCACTATGTTCACCATTGTTCCCGGGATGTGAGCCCGGAGGACTAATCTCCCCTGCCACAACGGGTACTCCTTACTTAGAGTCAAATGATAACACTCTCGAACCTGGGCGACCATTTATCCGGTTTGCAATCTTTGTAACATCTTAGTAAACATTAGGCGCAGCAATTCCGCAATTGAAGTGATTGTACTAAGAACCTGTCACTATCGGTCCCGATAGCTTACTCATATTATAGATCAAGTTCAAATGATTTGCCATGGGAGGGTGGCCAATTAAATCCCAATTTCAGACGTCGCCATTGGTTTAGTACGTAAAAGCGAAATCTTTACAAAATCTGATTTTTTTTTATATGGTTTGTCAAGAATATTTTCTTATTCCAAAACCGTTGAGTTGAAGAAATCAACTCCACTGGAGTTTCTTTCTGTTGTTTTTTGTATGAATAACGAACGAGGACGAGTCGTATGTTGGTCATGTGAACACCCATGACCGACCCACAACAAAGTACCCAAATTGGTTTGTGGTTTGCACCTCCGTATTGCTGTAAATTTCTTTTGACATTTTTGGTGAGTTGCTATAATGAAATAGGCTTTGGTCTTGCCCTCTCAAACTTTTGTCTCTAGTCAAACATTAATCATTTCCCCCATCTTGACATAGGGGGGGGCGAAGGGGATAACAAGATGACGACTCACCCCTGATTTGGAGTTGGTGGTACGACGGTCTACTTGGTCAAGGGATGCAGACTTCCAGCAGATTTAATCCTGTATCCCATTGGGATGGTTTCTTTGACCAAGAAAGTGGAATTAATTCTTACATGTACATTTGTGATGAGCCAACTGGCTGGACCACGAAGACATGACATCAGTTTATGGAATCAGACAAACAAATGGTTAAGAATATTACCAGTATATTAAGGTATTTTTGGAGTTTAACTAGCTTCTTTAATAGCGACTTCAAGGGCACGGTGGTCCAGTGGATTGAGCATTCGCCCCCCGGCCCCCCCCCACTCCAAAGGTCGTGGGTTCGAGTCCCACTGGCGGCCAACGTATTGCGCCTTGAGTATGACGGCTTGTACCTCAATTTCCCACCCAGGTGATAACTGGGTACACATTTAGTCAGTGCTGGGAAGTAACAGACTCTTGTGCGATGATGTGGCGAACCCCCACAGCAAAAAATACGGAGGAGTCTGGCCCAAACGCTAAGGAAGAGAGATGGGCACTCCGCTCACGAGCTTGCTCGGCACGACAATTTACTTTTACTTTTTTTTTTTACTTTTTTTAATAGCACGTCCCGCACAAACCAAATGGTCCGATTGCACCAAACCCGCAACTGGACGACCATATTAGGACAGTTGCGAAGCAATTTACTAGACTAGAAAGTTACCCCCAAACCCCCTTTCTAGTCCCTTGTTTAGTACTGGAAAACCTATTATTGGTCTTCCAAAGAAAGTTGCCGAATAGATTCGAATCACTCGGTTTCATTGATTGTTTCGACGTATTCCTTCAACTTGGGTTTTTTATCGTCCTTTGCATTTAACATATCCTTGCGTCCTTTATACTACGTGTAAATTACATATGTGAAATTATTTCCACGTCACCAGGCGTGTCCAGGAGGCACAGTTGCAGTTTGAAATTGGACGTGCAACCCCCTGTATTGGCGTACTAGTTTCAATGTGCAATTCTTACGGTTTTGACCTCGAATCATCGCGTCTTTAGGCCTGAACCGACTGCAAGCTTTGTAGATCGTTACAGCGTCAACTTTTATGAGTGATGTACGCTAACGGATCATTCGGAGTAGCCCACCTTTTTCCCGTATCATTGTACATTTAGGAACAGTGTAGAAGGACCACAAAAGTATAAACATACCCGTGTAATAGTGCTCACTATCGTTTACAAATTCTCTCAACTTATGGCGTCCACGAGGATACAGTGAAGACGTCAAGAATATTTTAATTCCTAAACTCTTTTTACAGTGAAGTGATGTGAATGAATTTATAAAATCGATTATATTAAAACTGTACAAGAAAAAAAAGTTCCATTCCGAAAGTACAGTAAACAAAATTAAGTTTTGTACGTTTGGCCCTTTTCCTTTCAAGTCACTTCAATTGTTAGGCAGCGAATCGACTTCTTGGATAGATTAAAATGCTTCTATATTTCACCTAATGGAATCGAGTATACATGTATACATAAATGTTTTACTACATCAAAAGATAACTCCTTTCATCTCTAAGAACTTTGGAATTGACCGTTATTGACTCTCTTTATTTCAAGTTGACTATTTTTCATTAGAAAACAACAAGGGTTATATTTCAAAATGAGTCAGGCCTTTGGAACTCATCCATTCTCCTCGTAATATCATGAGCTATGAAAGAGCGTGTGGTCTGTTGACCTCGACCTTCTGCAGGGGATTCTGACATAGTGTGTATGCTCTACGGCGCTTTCATTATTTGAAATGTGTTAAATTATTTTTTAAAGATCAAGAAACGACCAAAAAAGATGTCACTTGGCACTGCACCCGAAAAGAAAATATTTTTTATCTGTTTTTGCGTACAACCATGCCAAAATGACAGCCTCGAATGCAGTATGCTCTGATGGTGGTAACTATTGATGACACCCCACCAACCATCGTTAATGTAACAAATACACGGTTTGAAGCAAGCCCTGGTCTTATTCGTGATGAAAGAGGCGTTGTTTTGGTCAGTCAATGAAAATTTGGGAACGCCAATGGTGCTCATGGCCACCTCAATTGTCGGTAACGTGCACAGAATGAAACGTTTATCTTAACTCAATCTTTAGAAATGTGTATATCGACAGGCAAAGAAGTTATCAATCAATCAAAAACATCTAACTCTTCATTTCCAAGCATTTCAACACATACTATAGAATAGTGATACAGAGGACTTGAATGAATTCTAGAGTAAAATAAATTGTGCAGAATACTTTATTGATAGAAACGTTCAAGTTGTGACGCAAGCTGAGTGAACTTTTTGGTAAATTCTACCATCATAAATTCACATGTTGTTTTTTAATCAATTAACCACTCTTTGAAATATCAATCCAAATATAGATTTTATTTTCTACTTAACATATTTAGTCACCGAGTGTTTGAACCAATTACTGACTTCACATTGTCGCCTATTTATCACATTTAAGAATAATACAGGAAAAAGAATACAGTTTTGTGGTATGATATGCAAACAATATCGAATTAAAATAATGTTTGAAATATAGTGATGCCTTTTAATATATAACATTGTGAATAAAAGATGATACATATTATAACAAAGCTGTATTAAATAAATATATAAGACCTATCTTTTGTTTGATAGAAACATTCTCCTAGAGGTTACAGGACGCTTCATATTTCAAGCAGTGAGTCTCAAAGCTTGATAACCTTTCCCGATTGCGATGTGCCCATCCTTTTAAGAACGAATTCTACCTTGCTACAGAAGACAATATGAAGATCACTTTTTTTTGTTTTGGCTAAAAGAAATATGATCGCTTATATGATAGCAGGGTTCATCAACGATGATCCTGTTGTCCAAAAGTCGGGTAAGGTTTTAAAAATTTTCTCCTAATAGTTTGAAACATGACATGCTCAATTTAATACTTTTTGGGTTCAACCTTTATGACATTGGCCCCCCATGATGCGTGGTATCATTAATAAAACGGGAAAGTAAACCAAAGTACTAAATACTTAGTACTGGGTTAAATATGATATCGCGTCAAATTGGTCTGTAATGTAAATTAAAAGTCTCTGCCTCTTTATAATGAAAATAAAAATAACTATGGTTTTTTGTAATAGGTTTTTCCAATCTTCAGTTTTTTAAAAGGGTTTCAGCTCTAATAAAGGTTACAGGTTTACTAGTAAATCTTATAGTAAAGCCACCCAAATTTGCTCCAAATTCCGTTTTGACAACTATGTCACCGAATTCCCCTGACAAACTCACAAACAGAGTATAATTTTTAAAAAATTTCATTTAAACTCCTCAAAGCTTAGATACAATAGATTTTTATTTCTTTAAATACTTGTCGATATCTTTAAGTGGAATGTTCCATTGTTGTATGTAAAATATATATATTATTATATTATATAGATAACTTAATATATATATATAATATATATATATATAATCTCGTCGCTGGGGGCCATTTTGACCTTTAAAAGCAACCTCAATGTAGGTTAAAAGGTTACATAACATACAAAACTCATATGTAAAACATGTTTCGAGAGACCCACAAAAACTGAATTAATTTTGCTGTATGCCATGCACTGGAAAAAGGTTTCCTTTTTCTAATATTTTAGGTAAATTCTTTACCTCCAGATCCTTAAAAATAATGTTTGCCATATGATTTTTACTATCATAATTTGGCTGAAATTCAGCTAGAAACCCCCGATTGACCAAAATGGCAACATATTAGGTTTTAGCAACGGGGCCCCCCCACTTTTTTTACATATGAGGGTTTTTTGCCATTTGACCTCTTGAGTTACATATGAAGGTTTTTCCCGCCCAGCGACTATATATATTCTCTATCGTTTTTTATCATAATATCTTATCTATCTATTATATTATATATCATTATATACATATAAGCATGAATGGGGACCTTTGGGGGCTCCCACTTGTTGACCATTCAGGACCCCTCTTGTTGTTTTTCCTGGCAGCAAATATTACAGTTTAAGGTTTGTTTTTCTGTGAAGCCAATACAATCTGGTTTATAAATTACTTTCAGAATCTTGCCTAATCTAACTGTGGTCACAAAATCCAGCTGGTAGCATTAGCTTATTTATGCTTTTAAGAAAAGTGTAATAACTTATTAATTCGAAAACCCAAAAGTTACAGCAAAAACAGAATTTCCCCCATGCAAAGTCTAAGGTTGCCTTTCCATGCCAAGTTTTTCTCCTTACAAAACCAAACAAGGGGGCTCCATAAACTACACCAATGTCACAATCAATCTATAATTTTTTCCTAGATTTGAACCATAGGGCGAAAATTTATAATTCATTAGCTATAAAAATTAGCCTTTTTCTTATTATCTAATTAATTAAATATTCATGTTCCCTTGTTAGCCATGAAGATTGTCCCCCTGTCAATTTGCATAAATTAATCTTTCATATCTTTTGACGGAAATAACGCGCCAAACAAATGCATACGTTTTTCATGGCGAAAAAAAAATTTCGCCCTAACGTCCCGAACTCTATAACATAACAACGAGAATTTCGCCCCTAATCCGTAAGGGATGAGTTGATTATATGTATATACAGGTTGAGTCAGAAAAAAAATACAAACCAAAGGAGGGATTTTTTGTTTGACGAAACATTAAAACGGATGACCAAATTAATTCATGTGTTAGATATTCTGTTAAATCAAGCTTCACAATAATTTTAAACTTTGAAAAAGCGATCAAAGCATTCAAAGCTACAGTTATTTTTGTGAAGGTTTATTTTCCATTTCTGCCCGGAAACAAATGGCACACTGACTGGTTTGCACATGAGACTTATTACTTACGCAGTGTGGAGGCTTCAAAATAAATTAAAAACAAGTTGATTTCCTTTGGGGGCGGCCGATTCCAAAGCTTATTGCAGGGACATGGTGAATGATTTGAATGTAGAAACTAAATTCTATGAACTTAACAGCATTCTTTAAAAAAATGGAAAATTTTAATGCTTTATCTGGTATCCAGCCCTATACATGTATTTTGGGAAAGTTTTGACTACCGTGGAAATTCAAAGCAAAGTTGAAAAGAATGCTGCAAAAATTGTTGTTCAAGTCCAACATTGATTTCATTAAACTACTTATTGTGATATCTGGTTTCTAATTAACCAGATATTTGTAATTTTGGGGAGGGGGGAAATATGAATGGGCAAAACCATTGCAACTTGGGGGCTCACTAAAAACACCATTTGCCAAAAGCCGTTGAAAAACCAGGAAGGCTGTCAATATATCAATTTTACTTTTCCTGCTCTTTATTGGGCAGGAGGGGGGGCAAAGATTTGAGTGCGGATCCCACCCTTATACCACCTCACCTCCCCTTTTGCCTTTCACTGCATACTGGTTACTTCACCGGTGTTCCCTGACATTTATCCTGATATGCTGCACATCCCAACTGAACGTAAAACCAAGGTACTCTTTGGTTAACACTAGCGGGAAACTTGTTCTGTCTTTTCACTTGGGACTTTCATCCCTTCTCCAAAACTGTACCTTTGAACGCGTTTAATCATTTTTAATGCCGTAATTTTATATGAGAGCTAACAAACAGGGAATGTAGTCAAAATTGAAAAATATGAAGAATAGAGGTTTTTCCATGAAAAAATCGCTCAATTTGGTTGTACTTTTTTATTTGACGCAACCCTGTAATGTATATATGTAATATATCTTATATTAATTTACTATATATATATATATTAGATATATTATATAATGGCAACAGTGCTATGAGAGAGACTGTTTAAAGCATGTCAATGAAACGACGGTTGCGACAATGTTCTTAGCTACCTCAGAAGCTACAAAACTGCATTACAACCAACAACCCAAAGATATAAGTCTCCAGGGTCACAAGCATGTGTAAACCATGCAGTAAATGTGGGTAAGACGAAATAACACTAGAAAACCAGAACACAAGGCGAATGTCTATAACAAAAAGTAAGTTTTACATAGCATCCAGGAGCCATGCACTGAAATATTTTCGAACTTCCATTGGATGCCAGCAGGATTGCATGGTGTTATTAGTACCGATGAGAAGTTTGTTAGGAGGCGATGTGACGTTGGCAGTCAGATTTTGCCACTCGTACTGAGAACACCTTTAGGGTACCATCATCATTCATGTCCGGTTGATTAAAAGTGACTGCAGCAAAGGCTTGGATTCTGAACCGTTTTTTCTTTGTCAATAAAACGTAGATGGTCGGAGAATCGGACCGATTTGCAGTTTAATATTAGTTTCGCCATGTAAAGTGTGACCGCATCGACACAAACAATAGCGTAAATGAATGTTTTACTAATACAGGTAAATGAGAGGTGATATAGTGTTTGCGCCCACTGAGTCCAGTGATCTTGGTGAGTGAAGAACATTTGACAGGTCTTTGCACGTTTACTTGCATGGTGGTCATGCCTTAGAGACTGAGGTTGGGGATCACTGGCAGATCCGAGTAGATTAGAGTTTTGCTTTCACCGGCCCACTGAGGTAATAGGGTATCCGGGAAGATGCCTGATGGTTGCGAATGTTTTGTTGACCGTATGGACGTTCAGACCAAGGTCTGCTCAGAGGGTTGGAAATGCTCTCCTCTCTCTCTCTCTAACATTGATACTTTCAACAGCGATAAGTGATAATTATTTTCATGATATCCCTACGGTTGAAGAAAGATGTCATGATTTTCGGGATTGTCTGTTGAAGCCGATTCCTTTGTCACGATTTCTTCTAAAGACGATGGAGCTCGTCCTAAGGAATGGAGTTTTTACCACTGGAGAGGGAGGCTAGAAGAATATCTCGCGGTCATTGTGAGAGTCTGTGGGTTTGTAAAAGACTGTGGTTGAGAGCCTGTCCGAATCAATGAAAATGGTAACGTCCAGGAAATTAAAAGATGTGTACGGAGATGTCCAAGTGATACGCAAAGGATTGTTAAAATTACAAACACTGATGAATTGTTTCCAATCAGAGCGTGTACCTTCCATGACCCCCGTTATTCATAATTTAGAGCTAAGGTTTGGGACCATGATGACGAAAAAAGAAGTGTCCAACGCGAATACAAGAGTAGCCAGGGCCAACATTTTAACCCAGGCTACGCCCTTGACCCGAATTAGTGGTTTTTCCGTGGAATTTGAATGGGTGTTCAGGTTGAGGACCAGTTCTGTTAAACGCAACATGGTTCAATTTCCGGACCAGTTCTGTTAAAAACGCCATATGGTGGTGGTAGATGATGACTGTTTATTCCGAGATCAAGAAAATGCTTAAGCAAGAAGACCTTTCTGGACCACCGAAGACTACATCATCTTTGGAATCTGATAACAACAACTTGTAATAATAGTACAGTCTACTTAAAGAGACACTGGCACATTTGAAAAATAGTCGCCCTCTAGATTTTTTGCAAATTGATATATTACAGGTTGTAAAGCTTTTATTATACTTAGATCCCTCACCTAAATTATTACGCCAATCAGTCGCGTTGGGTAAACAGACGATTTTCATATTAAATGTCGCCGGCGAACATTATTCAGCAGACTGCGCAGAATGGCGTGTATCACAAGAAAACCCACGCTAGAGTTGATTCTCACACGGTATGCAACCTTGTTTGACGGGTTCGTGACCTTTGTGGTTTTAATATCAATGAGTCCGATCTTATTATATTTCATGTAATAGATACATTTGTTGATTTAAAGTTAGGGCAAACTTAGAAGTTAGCGAGCAAATTGAGAAATTTCCATGGTCAGTTTCATGACCAGTTCTGTAAACGCAAGATGTGGTTGGTAGATGGTGACTGGTTATTCCGGAGATCAAGAAATGCTCTTGAGAGCAAGAAGACCTTCGTCATTTGGTATCGAGGTGTAATAGGGACAGATGTCCTGTAACCAAAGTCTATTGGATCCATGGAAGCGAAAGTCCTGAAATATTCTAAGAGCATGAACTGTGTCTTTATCGAATGAGTCAATGATAGCACTATGGGTTGTAATCCTGTCAACAGTATTCTGCAATGAAGACCGGTGGCAATTATGATCTTGCTTGCTAATGACATTTGAGTTGCTAATACCTGCCAAAATACTGCCATTCATATAATAAAATGGTGTTAGAAATTTATGACAGCGCGAACGTATCATTATTTAAATCGCAAAAGAACTTGCTGTGGATGGGACTCACACCCACAACCTTCGGGTGCGCAATCTAGTCGCCCCCACGGTATTATGAGAGCGAACCATATCACGAGGTGATCAAACATACGAAATTTAATACGATCGCAACAATGTTTTTGCTTGTAGCATCGCAAGAATTCAGAAGTGAAAAGAGTATTTTTGCACATGGGATGGAGGAATAACCCAACTTTTCTGAATTTATACCCACATCTCTCATGTTAATGGATGGTATAGGGATCGAGGCTGTCTGAACAGCTTGGAATCACAACCAGCTATACCCCTTTTTTTTTGTAATCCTTATAACGAGGCAGATGCATTAGTGTACATGTAAACACATTTTACCGTAGCCCTGTACTAATAATTTTCTTCCTTCGTCCCCTCCCATAATGCCAAAATTTACCAGAGTTTTGGACTTCACAATCCTGATTTAGAATCCTTCCTTCAAACTATAGAAAAAACGATCGTTACCTCAATGGCAATTATTTATGGACCTACTATGACAATTTTCTGAACTCCTTTACTACGCAAGAGTTCCTTGTACACAGAAAATTATAAATATTGCTTTTCGTCTTCTAAGGTTTCATGTCCTGATTGGCAGCAGCTGGAACGAAAGTTTCGTTTACTCCTCCTATGAGAATCGATAGCGCTCGTACCATCCTTCATTTATACCTGACATTTCAAATTTGAATGTGGGAACACGCACTCAATCAATCGTACAGAACCCAACATTTGCACAGGGGAGTGTATTCTTACTGGTTGTTAAGCTACTAACAGCTCCTCTAATGCAAGAAAGTGGGTTTTGCCCCGATTAGTATATGTCACCGCTTAGTTATGATTGGTCGCATGTTTAAATCCGCACCTCTCTATACATGCGTCCAACTAAATTATCACGGAAATTACAAAACCCCTTTCTTTCAAACAATCGTCTTGTATGTAGTAACACGAAAATTTAGGAGTTCTGTCATGCCACGACAAAAAATTAAGTATCCTTCTCATGTGAGAGATTAGTACAGAAGGCAAGTTCAAGCAGGGTTTCGTTTCTTTCTACTTGCCCATCCATAAACATTTCAAAACGTCTCGATAGGGTTCTACATCTATAAAAAATTTAGAAAAATTGTATCTTCAGCAAATCTAGTCTCTGTACATTTTCGTTTTGTTATGGTTTTAAGGCGATCGGACCTATCATCAACCCTTGATACAGCCGCTCCCAACCTTCACTGGAAGTATTGAAGTTTCGATCAGACGAGAAATTCTTTCATGTTCGGTGGCAGCAAGATGCTTTCATTGATGATCTCGATTCACTGCTAACCTATCAGTTGGAATGGGCAAGTGTTTTCTTTTGATAATAACATAACTACATACACGCGCGCACTACACACACACACACACACCACACACTAAATATGTTGGTCCCTTCTATGAATTCTCTGAACTCTTGAATTATTGTGAATATTTCTACAGTAGTGTATGGATTATTGTATTACACGAAATTACACCTATATAAATGTACCATATACTAATGGTTAGTTAGGGATTCAAATCAAATTTTGGAAATACGATTTTGCTTATGAAAACCAGAAAATTAAAAACGTTACAATTTCGGATAAAGACAAAGACACATTTAGGACAAGGCACAAACAAACAAAACATTGACGTGTTAAGACTAACAAACAAATTCCTGATGCATGAAACCGCAACTGTTCTCTCAAAACTGAGGAAATTATAATAAATAGCATTTTTATTTTTATCATTTCATGTGATCAGTGACATTGTAACAACTTGCCGTTTAAAAATATAGAGGAATTCCTGAGTGGACGTCCAAAAATGTCCAAGTCAATTGTCGACGTGTGAAATTCCCGTGTATCAATACGTTCGAATGTTTGAATGGCAACCGAATGCTGACCATATCTATTATGTATAGTGAGGGTACAAAACACAGCTGGCCCTCGGATATCGGCGTCCTTGTCCGAACCGCTACAGATATGTTGTTCAATTGCCGTCCACGGAATTGTTTGACCCTACCTGATACCTAATGAGGAAGAAGAAAATCATATCTCTCGATGAGGTTGAAATTAAAATCTTCTTTTAGAATACCTAATTAAAATTAAAAGCATTTGAATTGCATTTATGACGAAGACGACTACGACGATTGACGACGATGGCGATGACGAGATGATGAGATGATGATAAGACTTTGATTGATGATTGATGATGATGATGATGATGGGACGATTTGATGATGATGATGATGATTAATGGGACGATGAAGATTGATGATGATGATGATGATGATCATCCTCATCATGCGTGACAGGATTGAGATGCATTCCATAATTCCCTACGGTTAGAAGAAGCTGCACTAAACATATACGAGTTAGGGAGAGAGAATTTTCCTTTGCCCCATTTCTGTAAAATTCCATTGCACTACATAATATATCTATATTGTTCCATCCTTACTTATTCAGTGCGCAATTGTAATTGGCCGGATACCAACAAACCCTCACGAACCCATATACACCAGTACAAATTCTCATTCTAAA
This sequence comes from Ophioderma brevispina, assembly GCA_023653785.1. NCBI lineage: Eukaryota > Metazoa > Echinodermata > Ophiuroidea > Amphilepidida > Ophiodermatidae > Ophioderma > Ophioderma brevispina. Next base: position 33,631 of record JAMKCH010007335.1, on the reverse strand, counting down.
TACACCGGTTTTTCCTCGATGGCACAATAGCCAGTTGATCTATCTTTTTCTACATGGGGAAGTATTAATTACAAATGAAAAAAAAAAAAAAAAAATGATTTTTTTTTTTAAGTCGTATAGCTCATAGGATATGAATATGAACTTTTCGGACCATCATAACGTTGCAATTTGTGTCAATATTATTATTATTTCTTTCATCATTATTTATTGATATTACGGATTCGTAAACAATTTCCCAGTCGTGATGTTTTACTTACAAATCGATTTGTACCCCAGATCGATTTGTTCTCCCATCTCTTCCAGGAGTGGTTGATGTTGACGTACAAATTCAAACAGGACAATGTTAGCAGAATGGCGTGGTTTCTATCACCACACTTTCGATGCTTATCTCTTCGCTGTCGGAAACTATTCCTGGAAACACCGAAATTACCAAGGGCTTCTTAAAACTGTTGGAAATCAGAAGAGGGCAGCAGGAGACAGGATTGCAACTGGAATTAGGAAAGGTATTTCTTATTGATTTTACAAAATCAAAAGTATATACAGTGTGTCACAAAATGCAACACTTTGTGCCAGGCGCCACTTCTTTTTAACTAAAAAATTACTATTTCCATAGGGTATAGTACATAGTGACGGATGTTAAACAAAAACCGAATTTTGTTTTCGAGAAAATCGCATTTGAAAAATCCGAAACTCTAAAAGAGTCGATAAAACATCTCCATATACCGTCGGCTCGCGTCCACATATGACGCTATTGCAAATTACGCATTTAAAGAAAAACGGCTTGAAGATTTTCGATTTTAATTGGCCTCACACTGTTCAGTAAACACGTTATATTTACAATTAAAACCTAGTGTAAAATCGCCGAAATAAGTTAAATTTCAAAATATTAACTAAGTAGCTTTCAATTTAGTTAGATATGCGAAAAGATATGTTAAGAAAATTACGTAACTATGTTGTTGAAACGACCAAAAGAGGAATTTTCAACATGAAATAAACCAAATACTACGCGCAAATTCGTCGTTATGTGACGCGTTTGCGCAGTATGTGAAAACGACAAAATACCAATGCTACCGTGAACTGCAAAATGCGTCGACAATACGTCACTATGTGACATGCGAATGCTTCACAATGCAGATACGATGCTAAAGGCCTGCGCAGAATAGATAAATATAGCTAAGATTCTAGCAATATTAAATATTTATAATTTTTTTTATTACTAACGCTAAAAGGACTTTAAAAATATCGGTTGTGGAATCAGGGTTCAACATCCGTCACCATGTAATCCCACCAAACTCTGTTATGCAACATAAGTCAAAGTCGCGGAATTCTGATTGAGATATAATTAAACTAAGTACTTGCAAGCTCGAAAACTTGTTGAAGACGGTGATATTTGGTACTATTCCCCTTAATTCGTAAAATGATAAAAAAAAAAAAAATAAACATCGCAGGGGAGGATCAAGGATTTGCACAAACGTCAAAATTACCGGGGGATGAAAAGGCTAAACTTGTCCAAAAAAGGTCAAAATGGGTGCTTTGAAAGATTTTGCGATTTTAAAAAAAAAGGGGGCGCGCGCCCCCTCCGCCCCCTCCCGGATCCGCGCCCTGATCCGCCCCTAGGTAATACACCCGACGATTGTTATTTGTTGTCGGTAATAAGGGACGTTGCTAAAGATATCCCTGAACATGTCATTATGATAGAGCAATAGCTTTTAGGGCGGCCGACAGGGGCGCACCTATTAGCTTGGCTTTGGAAGCTGTTACAGCGGTCCGGTAAGTCACGTATATCCGTTTCTAAAATTGAAAAAAAATGGCGTAAATTGAAACCAGCGTTTGAAAATTCTCAAGACCTGAAGAATTAATACCGAAAAGGCATTGTGGGAAAAAAGGGATGCGGTCCGTAGCGATGCGTGTTCACTTTCCGTGTTGCGAAGCACCGAAGTATCCCCGGAAGTACCCGACAAAACGTTCAATTTTTCGCTAGGTTCCTATAGGTTCAGACCCAATACGATACATATTCAAAACAAAATCATAGAACGGACCCTCTGATGCAAAAATCTCCCTAGAACCCCGTCGTTTTCCGGAGATATTTGAGATTTAGTTTCATTTGCATGATCGCTACGACGGAATGATAACGTTATAATCTCTCGCGCAGTACTAATTTAAATAATATCTTTCGCGTTTATGACACAGACACAACCTACCCAACGGACCGTTGGAGGAACGGTAGACCAAATGGGATTTCTACGTTACATCCACGAGATATGTTGCCCATAGCGGATGTTCCAAATATTGTGGAAAAGATAGGAGGAGGTGGCTGAGATTACTCGATTGTATCCTAAAAATTAATTTCGTTCGGCAGAGATTTAGTCACGAAGAAGTTCTCCATTTTTCCTTGCGAAATTTAAGGAATCAATAATTTCAAAACACTCTATAAGTATAATGGAATCCTTCACGTAATACGCCATATTGGGTTGTGTCTTCAATAACCTTGTGACCTGACCAATTGAGCAGATTGCAGGTCATTGGAAATTCTTCAATGGCCTAGCGGTCTAAGGCGCTGACGCTCATGCATTATTTCCCCCGTGGTACCAGGGTTCGAAATCGAGTTTAGAGGAAGAATTGATTTTTCATTGTTGTTATTTAGTGTGTTCTTGTTGAGCTGTTTGTTACCAGGGAAAGATTTTGTGCCGTTGTTTTGCTTTATTTTCTCATTTTCCCCATTTTTTCTTCTGTTTTAACACCTTCAAGGCGGCCGAAGGTCAGTAATTTCAGCAATTCCGGTCAACAGGGCCCACTTCACGACGGGCAAACACAATTGTGTTTAAGCGCATGCCGCATATCAATAAAGCTGCTAAAGAAGACAGCGTGGACTCTTTCATCAGTGTAATAAATCCTGCGAGTACGATCTTCCCCGGGATCGTAACAAAAAAAAATGAGAATAAAAATCCTGCTTCTAAAGTTCAGAAGTTGACGTTTATGGCTTTATATTTTAAAGAAACACTCAAGTACTACGGATTTAATCCAGAAACAAAGCCTGTTTAGGTATACAGTTACAACTTAACTGAAAATGTTTCAATAGACCCAGTTCTCGTTCGAATGGATTAATGCCAACATACACTTCTGCAGTGGAAATCATAAGGTTTGGAATTCTATTCCTAATGTATATGTATCATTAGAAACGTCTACTGACTGAAAAAAAAATCAAGAACACGAGAATCTTAATGCATTTTTAAAAACTCAAAAATGGCCACATCAAAAATATTACCGAATTTGCAAATTTAAATAAGCGTGCCAAATTGCACCGCGGAAGAAAAGAAAATCACTTCATTTTTGCTATCAAAACACAAAATTACAGTTTAAAGCGTACAACTTAAGAACGAGAACACTCCCCCATCACCGCTGAATAGCATGTTTTAATTCCAATTTTTAAATACAACAGTTAATTTTAATCGCTAGAATTAGCATTTCTCACCAGATATCCATAGCGGTTACTGAACCATGAAACATTCTGGTTTGCTGGACAACATTGCTGGGCGGCATCTGGCTTGAATTACAATTTTTGAATTACATGCACCGGTGCATGTACTTCAAAATTTACATGACAATGTAAAAGTTTACAGGCACAGGCGCAGGCTAATTTAACATGGATTGTAGTGTTGCTACTGCTAACCTACAGGACTCTGCGTACATTTAAGAATATTGAAGTTGGCTCTCAAAATTTGATCATTTCAGAATTCAATGACTTGCTATATAATAAGCTCTAAAATTTGCAACAATGCAAATCACAAAGTTTAATTTAATTGCACACATGCATGCAGGAACAAAAAATTCACATTGCACAGAGAGAAAGCTACCGTGCATGTGTGCACCTCTGGGTAAGTCGAAAGCCTGCCTGGCCAGACAAATGTGGGGTTGACCACATAAACACTCTTATGTAATGTGGGCTATTCTTGTAAACAGCGTGACAATTTAAGCAATTTCATGGCTGATGCCAGGGGTTCAATCGACAATTGAACCCGGGGTAGTACGCGCTGCGTTATTGATGTTATGTTTAGGTTGAAGCGCTTGTGTCACACCGCGTTTTGCTACTTCGCGTGCGCCTGCCAATGTTGCGTCTCGTTGCGTATGAACGTTGTGTTCAAAGGAAAGGGTTGTTTCGATTGTTGTCACTGGGTCGTGACAGTCCTTCGTGTTGTAAATATCGCGAAATTGGGTTTTAAAGATGACCTTAACTGATAATAATATCAAGCTGTTTTTAATGGCGACAATATTATTTTTGCGTGGAAAACTCGGCCTCCCGACCCTCGTTCTTCCATTAAAAAGATTGTATCGCCTTGGTTTCAATTGTCGTAAAGAGAGTAGCGGCTCCCAAAATCATACCTTATTCTTTAAATTTAGTACACATTGTGCCTTCTAATATCCAAATGGCTGGACTGATTTAACTCAAAAATCTGTACTCTGAGTTTCGGTGATGATTTTGTTGATTCAAGGAGGGAGAGCCAGGCAATTATCTTGTTTTGCCCCATGATGTCAGAGTTGACCAAACATACCAATCGCATCATGTGCTTTATTCCGCTTACGAGCTTTATTCCGTCAGTTTGAGTTAGGTGGTCAATGCTGTCACAGTTGGCCAATAAAAGACAGTTCCGAAACTACATGCAAATCGGAACATGAAATGATTGGGTCACGCACATTTCGGAGCTTTTCTTTGAGTTCTAAAAGAAACGAATATGGGGTTGTTTTGTTTTGACTGGCTTTGATGCATGACATTGCCTATCCACCTGCTTGCAATGCAGTATGAATGCATACTAGTCCCAGTAGTTCAGTCCGAGGTTTGCATGTGCAAGATATTCCCTACTTTGGTGGGGGTATCTCTTGGCTGTTGTCAAGGACCAAGCTGTCGTGTTTGTACCGAAACCTTACACTGTTACAGTAGACAGTCGTTGGCGTGCTGATTCGCCCTGGTTGAACATTATAGACTACTAACAGTTAAAGCCAAAAACCCCAAATGATATAGTATGACATTAAAAACACATCTACACAAAGAATTTGAGCATGCATTGCCACGACAATGACAGTCTAAGCCTTTGATGGTGCTGGTGAGCGTGATTCTGCATAGCATGGCCACTACACAACCGCTCACAGACATGTGGCATGACATGCAGTCATGGCAGTGCCATATGGTGCTGCAGCAGCTCACGGGCAACAGCATTATACAATGCACCCTTCCACAGCAATCCTCTCCTGTCCAGGCTTCCGCCGGCTTTTTATTTTCATATTTTATAATCGTTTTGTCGCTTTATTTCCGATGTTGACATATGAATGCACATTTATACAACATCACCGACTCTGGCTCGGACTCGGGATGGGCAAAAATATTTGCGATGGGTGACAGCTTATATTACTTGTCCATCTTGTGGAACAAAACATTCCACTACGCCTACTATTAATCGCTTCCGCAATCACACTGCTTGTGTCGGTGAGATGAGGAACGGCAACGGCAAATTTGAAAAGTTGAACTAAAAATCCCCAAATATTCAAATTTCAAATTCTTTTTTCAAAAAATTTCTTCATCCAACATCTTTTGTGGACCGAGAAAAGGTGCTCACAAATGCGTTTTATAGTATATCCAAAAGGTGTAGAGGTATGTTTGGTAGATTAATAGTAATGGGGTGGGCCAAGTGAGTCGATTTTAGCGGGATATGTCGCCATTGGTCTAACGTAATTATTTCGCAACCGCTAAATCCCAACTTCAGTAAAGAAATTTAAGGACCTTAACCGACGAACCTACACACTTAAATTGAATCACGAAGTTGGGAATAAGTAGGCCAAAATGAAAAATAATAATGAAAAAATAAAACAAAATTACCTTGGAACAAAAGCAAAATAAATTTAAACATAAATAAAATACAAAATAAAAAAAAAATCAAAAGAAATTAACAATTGAACAATGAGTGAAAACAAGAAAACGCTTTTTAAATCACAAATAAAAAAGACACAACAAATAACAAATAAGATTTTAAAAGAAAAAACAATATTAACTAAACTTAAATTAATTAAAAATAAAGAAATAATATTAGCAAATTAAATTAATAACAAAAATCATGAACAAAATAAATGGAAAAAATAAAAAACAAAGCAACTAAATGAAAATACACCAATAAACAATGTACTAAAATAAAATGAATAATACAAATAATAAATCTTTAAAATAATAAAATTTTTTTTTTTTTTTTTTAAACTAATTAATAATAAACAAATAATTGAAAATGGGAAACAAAAGAAAATAAATTAAATATAAAATCAAAAATAAAAATTCACAAGAAGTAACATATTATGAAACAATGAGTGAAAAAAAAAAGAAAACGCTAAAGACAAATAGACAGAAAAGACGGAAACAATAAGAATTTAAAGAAAAAAACAATATTATTAGTATATTAAAATTGATTAAAAATACATAAAATATATAAGCAGATAAAAACAAAAATTATTAATAGCCAAAGTTAATAAAACAAAAATAAATTAAAAAAATATACAAATGCAACTTAAATAACTCAAAAATACACGTTGATAAAATATGAAAAGCAAGGAGATTTTTCAGAAAGAGTGGCGTGGTAATTATTAAAATACTAATAAAATAAAAAACAAGCAATCATTAAATCAAACAATGAAACTTGAGCAAAAAAACGAACAATGTTAGTAAGTAATTAAAATTTAAAAAGAAATTAAAAAAAAAAATAATGAAAATATCAATACCAACAAAAAGTCATGAAACATAAAAATAAGCATCTTAAAAAGAGCAAAATATGACAAATATTAAACATAAAAAGTTAATACAATTAATTGAAAAGAAATACAACCCGAATATAAAAAAATGACAAATACATTAAAAAAAGGAAAAAAGAAATACGAAGAGAAAAATGTTTTTTAAACAATTATAAAAATATAAAATAGAAATTGTAACAAAATAGTGACCCAAAAAAAAATAAGAATAAGATTTAACAAATATATAATAAAATTTTGGTTTTGTAAAAAAAAATAGGGAGGAGAAAGAAATGATCAAAAAACAAAAATATACACTCAATTGTATCAAAAATAATTAAAATAATTGTGTTTTTGTTTTCAAGTAACTTTTTCATTTTTCCAATTGGTTGAAAATGAGAACCTGAATGGGATGGGGTAGGTGTGTTGGTGGAGGGGTGGATTGGCAACACCTTGTATAATTGGAACCATGCGCTTGTTAAAAGAGAAACCCGGGGGTAGTTGGGAAACGGGAACTTGGGATGGTTTGGAAGGAAATCTGGTAGAAGTTTCATGGTATGCAAATGAGATCCGGTGGTATTTGCCATTTATATTCGTCAAGCCGTTCTGCCCAATATCATATAGCGAATGACGGAATCAATGTAAGACCAAAAAAAGGACCATGGGGCCGGGTAGTTGGGATGGGGTATGTGTGGGAATTGTCCATATAGATAAAAAAGGGATAGGGTGTTGAGGGGTGTGTAGGGGGGTGAATGTAGAAGGTGCCTACTGGTGTAGTTGGAAGGAGGAACATGGGTTAGTTGGAAAGGCAACTCTGTAGACGAGAAGGGGGAGGGATTGTTATTGGGAAAGGGACATTCTGTGAACAGCTGGAAGGGGCTCCCAGATAGTTGTGGAAGGGGTCTTCGATAGTTCGAAATGAAAAAAAAAAAAAAGACATTGGGACTTTGAGGGGCGGGGCAAATAGAAAGGGCCCTGGTATAGTTGCAAAGGGGCTCGTGGTCGGTAGTCAGGACACTAAGGTTTGTGTTGACAAAATTCAATATGCTACAGGTACGTATGATAAGGTTCCGCACGGCACCCAACAACCCTAACCTTGGAACCCCAGCCGCAAAACCGCCGCGAAAGCTGAGAACGCGAAATTCTAGTTGTTTTGGGGAATCGGGTATGCCCGATTAGGCGTTAAATGACAAGCTCCTTCTTGAATCTTGGGTTTTAATATATAATAAATAAAACAGATTTTTGCACTGAAGTAAAAGATTTACATGCCAAGGGAATTATTTTTTTATTGTACAATCAAAACACACCAGAATTAAAAAAGCAGGCCATTAGCAACTTTATTAACCAATATATGTACCACATTGTAGGACTTCGTTCTGTCACAAGTTAAAACAACACAGATCTGGATGTTTTAATAATGCTAGTTGTATTAACAACAAATACAAAATTTATGGGCAAAGCCCATTTTTTGTTGAACTCTAATAATAGTGTTTTTTTCCTTCAGCGTCATAAAACCATGAAGCCTGACTTGCAAAAGATCTTGAAACAGTGTCGATTTCTCAAAAGTTATACTACAAGCAAAACATGATGATTTGAACCTTTTTTATACTTGACACTAAAAAGCCTTTTTTTATTACCTTGCTCGTATTAAAACAGGAATTTAAATGGACACGCATTTGAAAACAAAAGGTACATAAATTTATGCAAATTATTGCAAGTGCAATTCATTTAAAATGCTTATCACTTAATGTATCTTCTAAGGGTGTTATATTAACTATAAACTGACTTGGGTTACAACATAATTAGGCATGTAAAACTTTGTCACACAAAGAAAGTGTTTTTTAAGACCCGCGATAACACAAAATACAGCCATTTTTTATGCGAATTAGGCTTTAGTATGCAAACTTATTAATAGAGTCCTTGGTCTCAACATTTATTTTCTATTAAGGGCCACCACTCCCACAGTGGATTCATATGTCAAAATAACAATTCAAATCTGGTGAAAATTAAACTAGGCATTTCTTTTTTTATCCGATTTTGTTGGTTATAAATTTTACCGATAGTCGCAGGGGGGAAAGAAAAGAAAACAGGGAAAAATGTGCAAAATTTATGCAAATGAGGCCATAATATGCAATTATACTTGGAGGCAACATTTATGTATGATTGAAGTCCACTGTAATGTTACTCTAAATAACCAACTTCATATTTTGGGCGAAATTGACACAAGGAGGATTTTTATGCACTTTTGTGGTTATACAATCAAATGGTGCAACATAGGATACCTCATTTGTTATAAGGTCAAAAGGCCTCCTACAGTCAAATGTCTTTGAAGTCACGTTGTAAATAAGCTGCATGTAACATTGACCTCATTGGAGTATGCTATTCAATTTTAAACACCAAACACTCCATGTATGGTTACAAGCACACTCTCATTGGTTTCTGAAGTCAAGGGGCACTATCAAGGTCAAAGGTCAGGTTAAATGTTAAAACCTTCATGTTGACCACAACAAAAGGCCACTCTCAAAACTCACCCCATCAGGTTTATGCCAAATAGCACCTCAATAAACAAATCCCACTCCTTAAAATGCGGAGGAAATAAACATTTCCAATTTTTTTTTTATAAGTGCACAAAGATTAACAAACAACCATTATTTAGTATTGTTTAAGTATGTCCTTCACTGGTTTACACCTTAACCAATTTCTTTTACCTGTATTTTGCTCCCAAAAATTAAAGCTTTTTAATTTCCTTATTTTCCTTATACGCTTAATGTGTGTATTGGCCTCCTATACAAAATTAGAAAAAACAAAAAAACACGCGTTTTTAACCTAATTTTAAAAAAAAAATATATCTATTTTTTTATATTATTTCAAAATTTGTAAAGAAGTGCAAATTAAAAACTACGAATTCAATCGTATATTGTGTCTACAGGTCTTCCTTAAAAAGTATTCCAAACACAAGAAAAAAACCCAGCTTAAGAATAACTTTGGGGCGCCCCTTTCCTGTTAAAGGAATTTTTTATGAGATGACCCCCAGCAATCAAGTATAACCCGCATGCAGGACTCATTTTACCACAATGAGGTAAAACAAAAGTGGTGACAGAAGGAAAATACAAATTTTGATACAATTAACATTAAAATTGCCCAAATTGCGGCAGATCAACTTCTACTGGATCAAATTTGGGCAATATTAGCTAACAGTCCTGTTAACCTTAAAAGAAAAAACAAATAGTTAAAAAAGATAAAAAAAATAAAAAAAATGGTGGTTTTTTTTTTCGTGTCCCGCCTGTAGATCTAACTAACACGTGAGTGTTTAGAGATTACTGAAAACAAACCAATATGGTTCCTTGGTGTCCAGTGCAATATTCCTCTATTCAACTGGGAGGTGATTAATAACAAGTACATGCAGGTATTTTGGTTTTATATAGCGCTCTTACAGGGATATACAAACACTGCAGTACTATAGGTTAAAGTTATCAATTACATAAATTATATTATTAACATATTAGACAGAGACCAAAACCACTTACAAACGGCAGTAGTAGCGTAGTAGCTTTATCAGCGCCCGTTTGCTACATCCAACAAGGACGAAAAACAATTCTTGTCTTTAACCAGAGCTCTCTACAATTAAATCCGGAAGTGAGAGAGTACCTTAAAATAAAAATCCAGCAAGTAGCCCCAATGATTTTTGAACCAGAGACATTGGGTCCAAGGAAAAAAGTCTTAACGCTAGGCCACGCCACTCAAAGATAAAAGTTGGTGTTTTTGTTTTGTAGATTTTAACAACGGTAGACATTGAATTTGTGATAAAGAAACGGAAGAACAGAAATAACCAAGATATTAAAATGATCGAGAGAGGAGAGGGGCAACCGGAAGAGGGACGCGTAACGTATCGCTGTCCCCGGATTATGGCGACAACAAACCATGATAACAACTCAGCTATTTTCGGTTGATTTACCGGCTGGTCCCCTCAAAAAGCCAGGTCAAGATGCGGTGGGGAGGAGAGGAGATACCTAATAAGAGGAAAGAAAACAGTTTGGCTGGAATTCTTTCTAAACCCTCACAGAATGACCTTATACTACTATAATGGCCGGACTGATGCTGGAAGTGTTAAGGGTACCTCCGATGGTATCACTATTGTTACCAACAAACAACGGATTGGCAAAGCGACGTATTCGTCAGTGACGGAATAATGTCCGTTCCGTGAAGAATCAGGTTAGGTTTTTAATACCGTTGCTATTATAGTTGTATAGAAATGAATTGCTAACCCTATATAATAAGTCGCACTTATTTTAATAAAAACGGTATTGTAAATCCACGGCATCATTAATTCTTCTCATCATAATCATAATCATCAAAATCAGTCAGCCCATTCATCATAATCATGCCGCTAGCAGCAAGCAGCAGCAGCTAGCCATTATCGATCCACTCCAGGGTGAAGGCCTCTCCAAGGTGACACCACAGAGAGCTTTCTTGGGTATTCCATCCAGGGTTGCTTAGGAAACGGCGTAGCTAAACATCGTCTCTCCTCTAACTTTTTTGTTTCCTCGGATGTCTGTTCCATTTCACTGGTCTTCATTCAGTGATTATGCTTTGTCCATCTCCCCCTCAGTCTGTCTTGCACGCGTTGACCAAACCATTGACCATTTTATTCGCTTCACTTTGCCCCCCATGGATGATTGTCATCGTGACCCGAGCCTGACCCCTGATCCCCACGTTGGTTTTCTGTCCCAAGCAATACATCTGTCCATGCGCTATGTGGGCTTTAGATAGGGCCAGGATAAAAACACATGGTTGAAAATTTTCGTTCAGGAATGTGGCATGTTACTTTTCACAACACCTCACTCAGTTGCCAAAAGCAGCCCATCGTGATTTGTCCTCGCTTTTAATTTTATTAGAGTGATTATGCTTCATATAGTCGTGGTTCTACACTACTGTCGATCAGCATAAATGCTAGTCTGAGAAAAACGGAGTTTGAAACGTTTTGAAAGCTGAGTTATTATGAATGCGTTGTTGTAATTAATAAAATAAAAGGGGAAATGACTATTTTAAGTGGGTGGAGTTAAAGAAATGAACCATGGTTTCCTAACTGCCGAAAAGATAAAATACAAAGAATGTGTTCTTATTCAAAATGGCCATGAACTGAATCGTGATTTGACAGTTTGCCAAACCCAAATGTTTGATTCACTGGGTTCCGTAGGAGTCGAATACGTATTCGACGCATGAAAACCCGGTGAGTTCTAATGTTGGTATGTGAGATTACATAGCTACGGGTTTTATTATTTTGGAACATGATGCTTAAGAACTACGAATAGGGTGATGACTGGTGGCAAATAACGATGTGAAATAAGGAGGAAAACATCGAGCTTCACGACGACAATGATGCTAGGATGATGATGATGATAATGATGATGATCGCAATAATGATGACGATGCTGATGATGACGATTGATGTGATGATGCAAACAGTGCACCATTTTGTTTTACTAAACGATCTTCCATAAGCGGTTTTTTATTTTTTTTTTTAAAACGCGGCAACTTTCAGTGATGTCGTCGTCTTGTGAAAAATAGCGCGAAGGGAAAACCACTTTCGTTTTGGAAGTTCCTTTCAGAACCCAGGGTTTTTATGTTCAATTTTGATTACAATTACAGTCTTCACAGGTTACTGCTCTTCCATGAAGATTTTCTCATAATACTAATTGTATGAGAAAATAAATCAGTTGAGGGTGTTTGTTTGTTTTATAGTACTTTCTATAGCATGTACAATGGATCTTAAATGGTATGCTTCACATGTATTGACAATAGTAGTATTTATTACCACTTAGTGTGTTTTTAAGTGCTCTATTATTCCTGTTTTAAATCTGCGTGAAAATTAGAAATAAAACGCATTACATTTTATTGAATTACATTACAACAGTTTTTCAATAAGTAGAAGAGACAGTGTCGGTGTGATAAAGACGTGACTCCAGTCTCATTTATATGCAAGCTTTCGGAGCTTTCCAGATGGGTCATTTTCTTCAATTGTAAACCTGCATTCATTATCACTGATGGCTATTGCGAACCTTAGAAGAAAACGCTGGTAAGCGACCTATATACAAACCAAACAATAACAATAATGGTGTTATCCGTTTATAATCAATTATTGTGAACCTAATTCCCAAAATCTACCTGATCCATAGCGATCTGTAGTATGAGCAGTGATGCTACTTTTAGTGCCTCATATTAATAACTAATTTTACTGTAGTCTTATTATAATTTAGGCAAAATGTTTCACATGTATTGAACTACCAAAAAATCTTGGTTGGGGGTTGGGTGTGGATTGGTGAGATGCTAAGGTCGGGGCGGGCGCGATTACAATAGTAGACACGCACCTTTTGGACTTCACAGGTTTCACCTAACCACCACCTTGCTTGGATAGCACAGATATTTTTAGTGATTATCACCGTTGCAGACTCTGAAGCAATATATAAACTAAACGGAACGTATTCATTAAATCGCTCCGTTGTTTTTCAGTGTCTGTATTCATTTTTACTGTGGGCCGCCAGCTATAGCTGGCAGCGCACCACTTGCAAATCCGTGTGGTGTGTTTATGTTTATGCATTTGTGTGTGTGTTGTGTGTAGTGTGTATTGGTATCGTGGTGTTAATTTTTTAAATTGATACTTCAATTGAAAAAGGTTGTGAAGTTCAATTGGAACCAAAGTTGTGTCAGGGCACATGGGTAGCCATATATGTTGATGAGTCACAAGCACGTGCCAAGGTCCATATAAGGTCAAGTTGAAAAAACTAGTGCTAAAAATTTAAATGACCTCCATTGGACAGCACCTATGACTAAAGTTTAACTCTCAGTCATAGGTGCAAATATGGGATTTTTCATTTGGTATGAGGTCAAGGTAATGGTGAGGGACCAATTGTTAAGATAGGGCTGGGCGGCCCACAGCTTATATTCTTTGAATCTAGCGAGCCGAAAGCCGAGAACCGCCCAATTCTAGTTAGAGCTAACTTTTAACGTCTATTTACGAATCATTGAAGGTATGGACTAATGGCCAGACTTGTGGACGTACAACAACTAGGTTTATCTGGATCGTCACACTGAGTCAGGTTTGTGCCTTCTGGACGGCACTTCTACGATCAAAAGTCATATTTTGTCATCTGAGGTGGCTATGACCAGTAGTATCTGATGGGTTATGGTGCTCTCGAGTTCTCCCGTTACCTGCAAAATGTGGAAATCCAGAGTATTCGTGAAGATGGTAATGAAACGCACCTTGATGTTGTATTTCGTCCATATCCGACATGATTACCTAAAGACGAAAATGTAATGGATTATAAGAATGGACGTTACGGATGAAAATCAATAAAGCCCATGTTTTACCATGGGCAACGAATAGATAGTTTACAATGGAATGGCTTAAAGGTATTCAAAGTGTTGTATTTATTGAATGAATCAATCTATGAATTCAGCTTTATTTCCAGTCACTACATCAAAAAATATTAAAAAAAAAACGCAGTGATTGGAGGAGCCGAGTAAAAGGCTAATTAGTCCAAAAAGCACTCAACCATTGTAAACAGAAACAAAATCACAAAAATAATCTATTTCAAGAATGAACAAGAAACATCACAGCGATATCTGATATCACAAAAGACATGCTCCCAAGATTATCAATTATTGTACACAGTTCGCAAAAAGGTGGAATCAAATATTTTTACCTCTGGATGATTCTACGTGTGAGTTATTTAGGGTGTATATCGCCACAAGACTTGAAGTCAGTCTTTCCGAACATATCCACCATGAACTTAGTCCACAATTAACCTTAAGAACGGTGTCCTTAGCTTGAAAGGGAAAGTGGGTTGGTATTGACCAGCAGATGTAAGGATTTTGGTACAGTTTTTCACATCAGTCATTTTACATATAACATATTTTTGGGTGATTTCATGCATTCAAATGTTTCAATAGTATGTTTTGAATTTCAATCAGTCACATCGAGTATGGCCACCCCTGGCTATGAATCAGTGCGTCAAGACGTCGCGCATACTGTCCACAAGGTTATATATGATGTCAATGGGCAGTTGGCGTCCCACTCATCGTTCAGAGGCTGAGCTAACTCCTGTAGTGTTGGAGGAAAATTGTCCGTAATTGGTGGCTCAGCCTAAGGCATCCCAGCATGCTCGATAGGAAGAGGGGGGAAGATTTCAGTACCTTCCCACAATGCATTGCTTCCAATGGAGTTTTTTTTTGTACAGGTATGATCCCGGGGTACTGATATGAATTCGTGTGATGCAACACATGGCTAAATGACAGTACTGATCACAAAACTTGCATTTTAAGGGGTTTCATCTCTAACGATTCACATGCCACTTTACAAAAACATTCCGAGTGGAAAGAATGCATTGTGGGAAGCTTACTGATATACTTCAACTTCTCGATAGGGTACAAATCAGGGAAGCAAGAGGCATGGAATCTGCTCCACCTCCTCTACCTCAGAATGGTCTCCCTACAGCGGCCCTGTGGGCGTGACCATTTCCGCAGCCGAAAATTGTTTACATAAAACCCTTCTGCATGTGGCAGACGGTGGTTTCCAGAATGTCCAGGTACACGACGGAGTTCATGTTTCCATCTGGCACCACAAGTGATGTTTTTCCTCCATAAATGAATTACCGCCCCATAAAATTCACTGAGCCGCCACCACCTTTGAGTCGATTCCTGATACAGTAATCTCGGAGGTTCTCGCCCCGTAACGCCGAAACCTCGCTTCCATTCTGATGGTCAAGGACGCTTTTTGTAGCGCTCTCGCCAATTAACACCAGTTTATTGAGCTGAATCTTCTTGTACCACTTAGACAGCGAAAGTCGATCATCTGTGGGAACGGTGGCGTGGACATGTGTTATTCGTTTGATCTGTAACCATATTGGAGCAATCTATGATGCTACAGTTTGAGGAAACGTGATTCCATAGTTGTCTTCTCCACAAACGAAGAAGACGGTTGTTGGCATTTTCCGGCTCTACGGCACAGATTAAGCAGTCGGCGATCATTCTCGTCTGGTAGTAAATCGTGGTCGTCCTGTTCTGAACAGTTGGCGTACGAGGGCAGGGGACAAGCGGGGGCAAATTCAGAAGTACAGTAGTCCCGCCAGGACGGTGGCCAAAAGTGTAAGTCGTCGCGGTTTGACTTAACTCCAATTAAGTCCAAATTGACTATAAAAAACGCGCGTACGCGAGAACATCACAGAATTCAGAATTTAACTTACAGGTGCAAGAGAGATTTGAGCACCCAAATATTGTGTCATATATAATTCTATAGATTAGACATCAATAGTTTCTTTACCTTTTTTTGCTACAGACATGCCTAAGATGAGAAAAAGGTAATTGGGTAAAAAAGGTAATTTTGAGTTGCTTATATTTCCAATTAAACCATAGGCTAAAATTGTATTTGCTCTTTACACCGAAATAGGAATCACAAGTTGTATTCCCAAAGAAACATTTCTCAGCTTAATACTTTCAGATACGGATATTTTTTATGGAAAGCTTTACAGCAGGGCAAAATCAGCACTTTCGATTTTTTTTAGGGACACCTGTTTCTGTGAAATCTCCCGTTGACATTTAATTTTGACCAAATTTAGCTGAAATTAAGTCGAAAATCCCTGAAAAGAAAACGACAAAAATGCACATTGGTTCATATCGCACCGCGACCTCTTTCCAGCCAGAGCGATCACCCCCCCCCCCCCCCCCCCCCGCCCGGCGGTACTAAGCCAATGGTCGGAAGATTGTCGTGGCCTCAATGACCCACCTCTCGATGGTGTCTTGGGATTTTACAGACCGTACGCGTACTCTGCGATATTCCCGATGAAAGGAAATCAGCGAGTTTAATGGTTTGTACCCTTCCTTCGGAGTGCAAAGTATCTCGGACGCCGTATTGACAATGCCGTTGGGACGAGGCTGTTAGGGAACCTCGTGTCAGTTTTTGTTGTAAAGGTAATAACCAACTCTGAAGAAATGTGCGCCTGCACACCGGGTTGAAGCAGGGAAAGGGAACAAAGAACAGACGTCTGACTTTTTATAGCTCCCAACAAAGGCGGCATTGTACGTAATTCCAAATATGCATGCACTGTTAAAATTGATCTTAAAAATAACGGCGTTTTGACTGTTATCCGGGACTCAAAACGTGCTGCAAAATAACTGTAAAAGGGAATCGAACGTGCAAATGACTGTAAAAAAAAAAACGTGATTTAACTGTTGTGAGTCCCGCTGCCAGTCAAAACGCTGTATTTTAATGAAACATTTTGTACAGTGTGGGAGTCACTTCACCTGGGTCAGTGGGGACACAGTATGGAATCATCACCTACTCTAATAGATTACTGAGGCGTTTAAATAGAAATACGTTTTAAGTTGGGTCTAAAAAAAATCAACTTTATGAGCAACAGTTGTATATTTGCGAGGATCGGTTGTTTGAATTGGTTTTTGCAAAATGCTCTGCAGATTCCGCTTGCTTCAAACGTGGTTGTGGGGAATTCCAATAAAGCGGCCCAGAATTGCTAATGACGTTTGGAGAAAAACAATGATTTGCTTTGGACTTTGCCTATCATGTTTTGAATTTCATAATGGTTTTTTAAACAAATATCTATCTGTGAAAAGTTACAGGTAACTCATTTGTTATAGTGCTTATACCTATTGTTTTTTGCCGCATATAAGTTTGGTTGTACTATCAAAATCATTAACATGCTTAGCGAAGAGAAAGTTGGGGTAATGAATATGTTTGTTACTTAAATGCCACATTATTCATGGTAATCTGATAACTATTCATTCTTTTTCCAGATCAATGTTAAAGTATCATTTCCCAGTGTACAGTAAAATCTATGGATGGTATTCTCCTTCAATTTACGAGGTTATAACACGGCAGGTTTGTCAGCACATAAACATCACAATTGTGGGACTGTGAAAAAGAACGAACAAGAAACCAAAAATTGTTATCGATGCCGACCGTTAAGTCACAGCGGGTTCTTACTTTCGGTCGCATTAGCCGAAAAAACAAGCGGGCCGGGGCAGGCACTTGATATTCATAGGTGGATATGATGCGTGAACAGGACTTACAAAATGCACCCTAAACAAGTATTTCCACCGACTTAAGACCGACACATAACAAAGTATTTTTGTCTGTGTTGTACGCAATGCAAAATATATGCATTCTAGTAATTAATATACCCTTTATTAATCTTGTCTTTGTTTTACAATATTTTTAGATTTTGATCTCTGCTTATTATTTTGCATACCCGGGGCAAACTGTACATCACAATTCAGGGTTATACATGTTATGGACAAACAAACATAACCGTTTTACATCGCCTGTTGCGAAAAAAAGGGACCCCTTTACGCGTTTCTTGTTCACGAATCATATCCACCTTTGAAGACAAGACCCCCCCCCCACCGGCAGCGGGGGGGGAAATAGCTACATGTTGATGGCCACGTCCAATTAAGCCAGTGGCGGACTTTATTTTGTTAAGGCCAGATGCTCTATCAATCTCAATTCATGGAATATAGCCACCCCCCCCACAAATAAAGTAATCTGCAAAATGACCCTGAAAGTATGTGGTTGAATTTCCTTACGACAGAAAATGTGACTTATTTTTGTCTTAATGCTATGTTGGTTGCTTTAAGAAATTCGTCTATGGAAACAAACAGAGTTCAGGTAGGCGGTATTGTTAGGAAAAATATTTTGCCGAAAGAAAACGAAAACTGTTTTTTTTTCACTGAAAGCTGGTTCCGTTTTGGATAAGATTCAGCTGAAAATGCCTTATTTGTGTGGCAATAGAAAAAAATTAACCGACATTAACATTATGGGAAAACTTCACCAATTGGAACCTTCATCTGTTTGTTTCAAACGATGTGTGTATCTGAATACAAAAATTTTTCCACATTTTCACATATCAGACGAAGTCAATTACGAAAAGGTAAGTGTTGGACCGAGCCCCGATGTTGCTTATAAGTGACAGTAATTCATCCCGCTGTATTGTATGGCCCATTTACGTTATGGTAGACTAACAAATGGGGAATCATTGAAGCCAAACAAGTAAAATGAAATGCAAGGTCTGCTAGATGTATGTGACATCCTCGCATCATTAAAGGTGACTTCAAGGTAAAAACAGCTATACAGGCTTATAAGTCTATTGCACAATTTGCAGTGGCCGTGCGTAGCAGCTTTTTTTCGGGGGGGGGGGGCAGGGGGAAGCAGCAAAGGGGGGGGGGGACATATTTCAGGGGGGCAAGCATATTAAAATATTGGTTAATAGTATATGGCCGATGTAATCACTAATTTTTCGGGGGAAAAAGATTACCCACGGGGGGGGGGTGGGGCGGGGGGGGGGGAGTTGCTCCCCCCCCCCCCTCTGGCACCGCACTGGCAACAAATGGTATTTTATCTAAGAACGGTTTCAATGAGGGGATGGTTGTGGCCCAGCGGTCTAAGTCGCTGACTGAACCGTGTCAGAGTATACATCGATCGAGGCTTCGGCCTCTGGTCCTGCAAAGCTCGGAAATTGAATTTAATCGCGCAGCAAGCAGTGTATTTTGGAATTTCTCCCTTACTCCCCAAACCATTAATTAAATGTGCATGTGTATGCGATGGGTGACCGGCGCCTCATGTTTCGGAGAGTCATGTAAAACTGGTTGGTCCCGTCACTCCGTGTATGGGGGAGTCATTCCTGAGCAAGTAAAAACGAGTAGGGGATCAACCGGGGTCTGTTACATGCCCCACAATACTCTAGGGAACAGGGGCCCTTCCAACCAATCGGCCAGCATTGTGGAGGGTAAGGCCTTATTCAGCATGGAAAATGTTGAGGCTCGTCCAGACAGTGGACGTTAAGCTGACAAATTATACCGGTTTAAATTAATGTCCATTTTGGAATTGCAAGCGCCAATACTGACTTGTATTGTATGGTCATTTTTGACTGGGAACACTCTAGTGCACTGCGCATGCCCACAAGGGAAAATACCCACTTTCAGGTCGATATTCCACCTCATTGCCTCTGTCTTTCAAAAAAGCAATATAACAAAAAAATACTGCTCTCTCCATCGGAGGTTCGAACCGGCCGACTATTAGGTATACCAGCGATATAGGGATTACAACGCAACACCACACCAATACGCCCGCCACTTCCGAAACCACTGCCTCGACAATTAGGTCTGGCCCATAACCGAAACCCTGACCACACGGGATTTTTGGAGTGGAGACCACTATTTGAAACCTTCATATAGCAATCAAATAGGTCGTCTTCAAAATCACTCCTGGGTTAAAGGGCGAGGGCGCTTTTTTCAAATGGCGGCAATATTCACTAATGCCCTTTTGTGACATATATCTTATTTTTGATCCAAATCCATGCACTATGTGCTGACGACTTCGTCGCACCAGAACAAACCAAGAATAGTTGAACACCTTTTGGCATGCTTTTAACCTGCTCTAAGAGGGCGTCTATTTCAAAATGGCCACCAAACAACGAAACACCAGTTTGTTTTACCACAACCTTCATGCCTCTTTAAGCAAAATCCAGTGTCACCTTATTTATATATACTTTGTTATGCAACTGTGGATTAGTTTGAGCGGTAAAGTTAAACAATTAAAAAATGAGTAGTTAGACGTTCAGTGTATATAGAGGGGCGCTTCTTATGTAAAAATAGTCTTATGACTTACTATACACTAGACCACACACACAGCGCCTCCTTAATTCACTGATCACCTTGAAACCGCCCATCACCATGGTTTCTGCGTCTTGATTGATGTGTTGAGATGGTACTAAGTGGAGCAACAAGCTTGTACTACGCCTGCTTGCGAGAGCTCAGGCATAGGAAGTGTACGCATAACGACGCAACCAAACGCTTACACATGAAGTTGTTGTTAGAAATTACTAACCGTACTTTAACAACACAGGGGTATGGTTGTGGCTATGTGGGCTCAGGGATGGAATGCACCGGGGGAGCGTTGGTCATGCCTCTCCTGTTCGGCATCTGTGCGGGCGACCGGCCTGAGAGTCCGGGGGGCCGTTCGTTTTGTCTGGAAAAAGACATCTTGGAATTGGCGCACAGATGCAGATGTTCGAAGGGAGGAGACTCAAAAAGGGCCTTTAGATGGGATCGCCCCTTATTGTGAAGGAGAACCATCAGAGCGCAAGTCCATCCGGGGCACAGGTTTGATGCACAGGTGTAGGCTTTCCGTCTGTGCGGCTTACGGCCAGGCCCACCTGTGAGTGACCTGGTCTGGAGTGCCCTGGAGCACTGTGATAACCTTGTCTACTTAGGTGTCACCTGGACTGCCTCTCTTATAAGACGCACATCGGAAGCAGTGGCGTAGGATAGGGAGGGCAAGAGGAGGGGGAACTTGACCCGGAATTCACCTCAGGTGCGTGCTGAAATGTGTTCGGAAAAAAAAAAAAAAAAAAGAAAAAAAAAAAAAAATACCGTTGTGTGATTTTTGTTGTTTTGTCACAGGCAGCATAGTCCATATGCTTCAAAACAGATAATTGAGATACACTGAATCTCTCTGGAAGGCACTCAAACATGCTATTAACGCAAGAGCTTCAACGGGCTCCGAACCGGCGACCCGCCAGGGGCAGATAGTTCATTCTGCTTCATGATTGTGAAGAAAACGAGAGTATCGGGATGCGCTGAAACATGCCAAACTCCAGGAGCTCCTGGGGCTCCGCCCCCTGCCCACGTATAGTCCATCTGCTTAAGATAATGAGATAACTAGAGCTCTCCGAAGGCAATCAAACATACTAACTAAAACTGAGCGGGTCCGGGGCTCCGTCACCTGACACCCGCCAGGGGCGTATAGTTCATCTGCTGCAGATAATGCGATAACTGTGAGATCTCTTCGAAGGCACTCACACATGCTATTTAACTCAAGAGCCTTCACGGGCTCCGAACCCCTGGACCCCGTCAAGGGGCAGTATAGTTCATCTGATTTTCATTGAATTTGTGAGGTAACCGGAGGTGGTAACGGAGAGCTCTCGGATGCGGAGGAAGGGAGAAAAACATGCTGAAATCCAAGAGCTTTCTTGGGATACGCCCCCTGGAACCCCCGCAACGTTCAGCATAGTTCATCTGCCTCAAAATAAGGACATAGCCCTCTCTGAAAAGCACTCGAATGTTAAACTAAAGAGCTTCCGGGCGGTCATCTGCCCCTGAACACCCACAAGGGGCTTTTCCCCATTCCCTCTATGTCCGCATGCCCTGAGAGCGACGGCGCTTGCCCTTATGCTGCTCATGTTGTGGAGTATGTTCCCTGTATGGGAGGGGTTCAGCACAGAAGCGGGACCGTCGTGGATGCCCATGCCGGATACGTGTGGCTGGTGGTGGTTTGTTTCGGCAGCTCAGCGGAAACTTATACATCGCAGCGTAGGATGCATGAGCATAGCTGCCAGTATCTGGTATGGAGCCTGTTGTTTGGACAGAGGCCGGTGCTGACGTCTTTTCTTAGGTCCGGGGTAGTTTCTTAGGGCAACGTCCGGTCCTTGGAAATAGTCTACTATGAGTTGGGGGGAGTGGGTTGTGGAACGAAAGACTTGCTGTCGACCAAGTGGCCATCTATTGGTAGTGAGCCTGGTGAGCGTCTTCCGCATAGGGCTGGGCTTCTCGTGGGCTGAGTGGGCCGGTTGTCTCAGCTGATTGAGATCCAGAATCGGCCGCCGCCCGATCAAACGGTTGTCTTGCAGAAGTGAGTCAACATAGAAGCAGATCAGGACATGGAGCATCTTTGGTCTGTCAATGTTGGTGCAACAATGCACAGATAAGGAACTTGCAGAATTCATTGAAGCAGCAAGGGACATTGTACCATACTCGGGCTAGCTCACATTGAGAACACTGTGTTTGGATACGATAAGAAAGAATTTCCATTTTAAAATTCATGGTATTGTTCAATTGTTGATCTTTTAAGCAATGTGGTTTCCTTGGTATACGAGCTTAAAATGCAGCTCTTGATTCCGAAATTGATCTTCTTTCCTCCTCATCTTTTGGTCATGTCTAATTGAGTCCTTCTTCTGCATCAGATTATTCTTCCTCTACATTATGTCAGACACTCTTGGGGGTATCAACTATCCTGAGGGCTCTTGTATCTGTGCACCTCATTTAACTCCAACCATGATCATAGGTGGAGGAAATTCTGGCTCTGCCACAGCTGCCTTGGTTACCAAATCAGGGCTTGATAATGGCTCTCTGGAGGTGCATCCTCAACAAAATCTCTCATATACGAGTGCTCTGGCCCATCAGTCGATCTTCCCAGGCTTAAGAAGGCATCGATATACTTGCACCGTTTTCACTTAGCCCCTCGTCTACCTGACCATTTTGGAACAAACTCCCGACCCCCCCCTTGATTTTCGTACTAAAAACATCCGGATTCCTGTCAACTTGGTACCACCGCCCGGGGGTAGCTTAGGTTTCTTCTTTCCGGTATCAGATAATAAGTGGCCAAAAATCCCATTAGGACGTCATATATGACGTCATATGTTGAGGAAAACTGTACGAACATACTGAATATATAGGGTGGAAAATTTGATATTTCGCCAATTTAGCGACTCCTCCCAAAAACAATATTATAACACTAAAATGCTCTCCATTTTCTAATAAACTAGTCATTTTCCATCAGTTTATAGAGCAAAACCGCATGAAAATTGAATATTCCTAACTTTTTGGCGAAAAATTGAATTTTTCCCATATGTATGTCTATGGAAATTGACAATTTTGCTAACATGTGTACTTTATGACGTCATTGTGACGTAAGGATAGGCATGTTGGTCTCATTTTGTATCAAAATGGAAAGAGGAGGCCATAAGCGTATCTATTGGTGACCCAAGTGCCTGTGATGTTTCTGTGTTGTGCTCGGCATGTTGGTACTTCTCTTCGAAGGGGTGGTTGCATTTGGCAGCCATTTTGAAAAAGCGCCTCACCGTTGTTTTAAACAAGGGTCGGGATTTTTGCAGACAACCTAAATTCAATTGCTTATGGTATTTTTATAAGCTTCACCAAAAAAGGTGGTCTCCAAAAATCCGGGGGGGGGGGGGTGCAGGGGGGTCATGGTAGCCGTAGCCTAATGGATAGCGGGTCTGAAGAATCGCCGATTGAAACGACAGCAAGTTGCCTTCGCATTTTGCAATATGGCGGGAAACACTGCCCATACACCTGCTGGTGCAATATTCACCACAGATGTTTTCTATTGTATACAAAATTCCTTAACTTTGACAATAAAGTGAAGGCACATTGTGAAGGTCAAAAAGCAAACTTCCTGTTGTTTCAATCGGCGACCATTCAAATGTGGCAGCCCGCTTATCCATTGTACACTGTAAAAAAAATACTGTAAATTTACAGCGAAAAATCATTGTTTGGTTGTATGTAGCAATTCTGCCAACAATTACGTAAAATTTCTACAAGTATATTGTTAAAACATTAATGTAATCCGAAACCAATCAAAAACATAATTGGTGAGTTATTACGCGATGGTGAATGTTGTGTATAGAAAAAAGCACTAACGATACACCCTAACTTGGAGGCCTATCCAAAAATTTTTGCAGCAGTGGATAACTGTGAAATTACAGTTTGTGTAAAAAATGTATTAAGCAAAGCTGTAAATATACAGTGGAATGTGAATGAAAGCATGTAAAAGCTTATTTTCTACGGGGTTTTGTTGGCCGAATTGCTGCCAGGATTTCCCTTAAAATTTACAGTTTTTTTTGCCTGTAAATTTTAGTACTTTAGTCGTATAAGTGAAGATGCATCGGTTGTTATCTATGTTGTTACTCAATTTCAAATCGAAAAAATAACGGCTTCTTTTTAAAGTTGGCATTTATAGGCCTGAAATATTGACTTAAATAATTTACAGTACTTTCCTCGTATTTCAAATTACAGTCACATACTGTCGTTTTTTTACAGGATTTCCTGTTTTAATTGCACTGTAATTTTTGTACAGTGTAGAGTCAGTGCTCCGAACCACAGAAAAAAACAGCTTTTATCTTATTAAATTGTTGACAACTTAATGATACGTTAATGAAGATTATTTCAAAAAATAAACAGCATTATTCTAGGAGAATGAAAGTCGTGATTTTCAAATGCAACAACCAAAAGAGGTTCTATATAGATTAGAGAAGGCAAAACGTTGACGTAATGTAGGGAAATTCATCGTCTCGCATGTTGCCGACCACAAAGAAAACATAGAGTACCAACAATGAAAGCAATGGTGCCTCGCTTCTTCCCACATACGTGGGTGCCCGCTTTGCCCACATACAATAATCGGTAGTGTTACAAATTGAATGTATGGGTTAGAGGTGCCAGGTGTAATAATGGGTACCTGGATCATTGTCTCAGATCAAGAGGGTTTCTTATATAGATAGAGAGGCTACTAAACGTTACGTAAATCTTTAGAAATCACCGTCCCTCGCAGGTTTTGCCGACCACAAAGAAAAAATTGAGTACAAACATAGGAAAGCAATGGCTGCCTCCGCTTCTCACACATACTGTGGTGCAGCTGGCATATACCACTAATCGGTGTCGTGATTACAAATTAATGTATGTGTTAGAGGTGGGCAGGTTTTTGTATGTAATGTAATAATCTGTACCTGGATACATTGTGCTGAGATACTTTTTTTCTCATAATACAATGCGCGATTAGGTGAAAGATGTATTCATTGAGGCGGTTTATTTAAATCAAGACGCCTGATGTGTCATTTCATTCGTGTGGCCATGGGTAGGACACAAATTAACCACCCAATAGCACCCCAACAATCCAACAAATGATTTATTTTGGCGGATTGTTGGTATCGAATTGACATTATGTGTGTTATACAAGCACCAAACTGATATAATTATTCCGTGCAATACTCAAAATGCCAGCGCCCAGCACGGGACACGACTGGTTTTAATGCGTTTCACCCCCTTGGCTCACATACTCTTTTTTATCATAAGGCATTCGAGATTAGGTGAGTGAAAAGATGTATCAGTGAGGCGGTCGGTTTGGGTTTATTTTTAAATCAAGACGACTGACCGGGTCATTTCATTTCGTTGTGTGGCAACATTGAGTAGGACAAAATTTAACCACCCACTAGCACCCAAAATTCCAACAACTGATATTTTGGCGGATTGTTGGTATTGAATTACTTAGTGTGTCTACAAGCACCAAACTAATAATTATCGTTGCAATATCAAAATGTCAGCGCCCAGCACGGAACACTGGTTTTGAATGGGCTTCACACCTGGCAAAAAACCAACACGCGTAAATTCGGTCTCCATAATCTAAATTTAGTTGGGAAAAGCTGTAATTCATACAATTTTAACGGCCGGTAGGGTAATGGTGGAATTTACTAGGCATAGTGTAAAACTAGCTGAGAGGTAAAGGCATTTATGGCAAGAATCTATCGGCACATAATGGAAAATATCCCAAATAGACGTACCCGTTTTCATGGTCAAGGAGTATTCATTAGTAGTCTGCCGTGTCATTTCCCCATTGGTTTGTACAGTGGCGTGATGGAGATATGGCAAAATCGAAGTGATCGAAGAAGAATAAATTAACTAAATTTTAATTATATTACATGAATATATAACATACTTAAAACAGGAAAATAATTGTAATTATTGTTTCAATAATATTATATGACTCCCGTTTTGTTCAATGGGGGGGGGGGGGGGGGGGTGGTATGACCCAACAATTTAATTATCTAATTAAACAGGGACAATGGAGATTTTTAATTTTTTCATGAAAAAGATATGCGTATCCAAAGTTGCACAAAATTAAAAACAACCTTGAGTCGGAAAAAGTTATTTGCGGGTCCATAGGAGCCCCCCCAGCCCCCCCCACACTGCCCAAGGGTTAATGCTGGTAGGGAAATTCCTTGTGGTACACCTAATGTCAATTACGGCGGAAACAACGATTGGGTGTGCTGTGTTGCAATATTTAATGAATATAGCAAAGTGTTTCGAGCGCGTGCAGAAAGGCTCCACAGCTGATTAATCTCTGGAATATGTTTTAATAATGAATAGACGTAGTGTATGACACTTACCAAAATTGACTACGATTTGTAAAGGTTTCTAAGTTTTCAAAGTTTTTAATTTACATAATACAACATCATAGAACAGTAATATATTTGGACTCTTTTTATTAAACAAATCGATGTTTTCGAACAGCAAAATGATATGAATGAAAATTTAAATTTAACATGAATATTGAGTTGTGGATACAAAAGCTTTGAACAGTTAACCTCTATTCTCATAAAAAAAGGCGTCAAAGCAGTTTACCTTTAGCAAGAGTGCCGTTTATCCCTTAATCCCTAAATGTCATTTTTCGCCTTTTCAAAATCACGGAGCGGACCCTAGCCTTGTTTTAGGTGAATTGCTCCAATTCTAACAAGACAAATCTGCTCCCACCTCGCTTTTTTTGCGGTGATGGTCAGGTTCGTAGTCATTTCCCTCTGGGACGTAAGGGATATCTTAAGTGGATATTAAAGCTGCTCAATTCTACAATGCGGCATTTTCCCAAAGTTAACATCGTTTAAAAATTATTATCATAACGAAACCACGGGAGATTGGATCTTGGTATTCTCGTTCTTGCAGGTATGTAAACAAAACAAACGTCATGATATGCGTTTAAAATTAACAAACCCTTGAATTCACCTCATTTATTGTTGAAGGAGACGATTATAAATGGGTTGGTTTGAAACTTCGACAAGAATGGGAAGGAGGAGGAGGAAAGCGATATTCCATCGTCTCCAGTAATAACAGCTACCAAGGAGGACGGCGACGAAACATGGAATGAAGCTCTGCCTAGTTGACTAATGCAGTGAGGGGTAGTAGTAGTAATTAGGAATAGTAATTGATAGGAGGGGGGGGGGGCACCACCACTACGGAAAGTCTGGTTTTCTTCACAAAACAACCGGCCAAAAAAGTATCAAGGAAAATTTAATTAACCCCCCATAATATACTAGTGTTGTTTACAAAGAGATTTTGTAATACGGCCAGAATAGTTTTTACGTGTTCTCCTTTTTTTATTTATCGTTTATTTTAGAACATTGTGTTTGGAATTGAACGATATCATTAAGGGACCAAGGATAGCTTCCATCAAGGGTAAGCGCTCGGCTCCAGCAGTGTATGCTTCATCCATTGCGTATAGACGTGGTTCGAGCCATGTTGAGATTCAGCTATCTTGTAATGTCCCTGGACAAGAAACGTACCGCTTGTTTGTCTCGATTACCCCTGGCTTATTTGGGAAGCGTCCCGGATGCGATGGTTTTATCTACGATTGTATTTGCTGATAAGGGAAAGGGCTGATCCCGATCTGCTGCATCCCTTGAAATGATGCGAAATGGTTTTGTATGGTTGAGCCACAGTGAGCAGCGACCATTTGTGAAAGCGCTTAGGGCAATAGCAGAAGGAGCTATATAATCTTGCTATTATTATTATTATTTACTCTTGAATTCTTTTTCAGCCTTCTACAAACAGATCTTATCATAGATGGACCGCATTCAAAGATGTCGAACCAGCACGAAGAAGCCCTCCATAGTAATGTGGCAAGGTGGTTACCGTACGCAATTGGTTAAGAATTTAATGCAATTATGTAAGGTAATAAAACCACTAAAATGATAGAAAACAATTGTACAATCCAAAGGTTAAAGATTGACAACCAAAAAATGCACTAGTTTCATCAAAACAATTATCCATATACACAAAAAAACATGCAAAATTATTGTAAAAATATAGTATATGTAATTTAACTTAATTTAGGTAACATTGACTTACTTTAGGTAACATTTTTACTTAATTTAGATAAACTTGTTCTTAAATTAGGTGGTAAACATGGTTGAGGTTAGGTTATTAGGGGAGGTTTATTGTACTTACAATAGTTTTTTGTGTATTTTAACATATTTTTTCTCTGGTAACCCACTTTTTTCGGCTGCTATAAAGGATGGATATCACTTATTACCAATTTTGTCAAAATTGGTTTTGCTCTGTTGTGTGTTTTAAGTAGTGTTAGTATGTTTCAATAAAAAACAAAATGGAGGATGTGCTAATTTTACTTAAGGGACTTTGCCAGGGAAAAACTGATGTCAAGGTTGTACAGATGGGAATAAGTACCCGCAGTCATTAATTAAAGCTATCACTCTACAAAACGGAAATAATTACTACGATCGTGTTGTAAATGTTAAAAGGTAGGGATAAGGATGGATGGTTGGAATGTAGATAGCGTGGGTGCCGCTTTTTATATACACTAATCGGTATGTGATACAAATTAATGTATGTGTTAGAGGTGGGCAAGAGTGTAAACTAATATTGTAAACCTGGATCATTGTGCTCATATACGCTTTTCTCATAATGCAGATGCGCGCTTAGGTGAAAAGATGTATTCATTGAGCGGTTTATTAAATCAAGACAACTGATTTGTCATTCATTCTTTTGTGCCATGGTAGGACAAATTTAAAACCACCCAATAGCACCCACAATCCAACAACTGATATTTTGGCGGATTGTTTGTAATCGAATTGACATTATGTGTGTATACAAGCACCCAACTGATAATTAGTCCCCGTGCAATATTCAAAATGTCAGCGCCCAGCACGGACGAACTGGTTTTAATGCGTTTCACCCCCTATGGCTCATATACTCTTTTATTTCTCATAATGCCATTCGCCGGCTAGGTGAAAAGATGTATTCATTGAGGCTGTTTAGTTAATCAAGACGACTGACGTGTCATTCATTCGTTGTGTGGCCAT
The DNA here is from genome assembly GCA_023653785.1 of Ophioderma brevispina. NCBI lineage: Eukaryota > Metazoa > Echinodermata > Ophiuroidea > Amphilepidida > Ophiodermatidae > Ophioderma > Ophioderma brevispina. The sequence continues at coordinate 4,142 of JAMKCH010007335.1, read as the reverse complement.
CGGTAGGACAAAAGGTAAAACCGCACCCAATAGCCCCAACACCACCACCTATTTTTGCGATTGTTTTGTTAATCGAATTGACATTCTTGTGTATACAAGCACCCAAATAATAATTTTCCGTGCAATATTCAAAATGTCGCCCCAGCACGGACGCCTGTTTTTGAATGGGCTTCACCCCTTGGCAACACCAACAGCGTAAATTCGGTTCTCCATACTCTACATTGTTGGACAAAGCTGTATTCCTACAATTTTAACGGAGAGGATGGTGAATTTACTAGGCATAGGTAAACTAGCTGAGAGTTAAGGGCATTTATTGGCAAGAATCTATCGGCACATACTGAAATATCCCAAACTAAGACGTACCAGTTGTCATGGTCATAGGAGTATTCAAGTAGTATGCGTGTAACTTTCCCAGTGGTTTGTACAGTGGCGTGATGGAGATATGGCAAAATCGAAGTGATCGCTAGCAGCATAAAGGGTACAAATTTTATTTATAATTACATGAATATATAAAATACTAAACAGGAAAATATTGTAATTACTTGTTTCAATTAATATTCTACTGACACTCCCGTGTTGTGCTTCAATGGGGGGGGGGGGGGTGGTAATTGACCAAACCTAATTTAATTATCTAATTAACGGGACAATGGATTTTAATTTTTTCATGAAAAGATAGCGTATCCCAAAAGTTGCACAAATAAAAAAAACATGATCGGAAAAAGTTATTTGCGGGTCCATAGGAGCACCCCCCCCCCTGCCCAAGTGTTAATGCTGCTAGGGAATTCCTTTTGGTGGTGCACCTAATTTCAATTACGGGGGAAACGTAACGATGTGTGTGTGGCAATATAAATGAATACTAGCAAAAGCTGTTCGCAGAGGCGTGCAGAAAAGGCTCCACAGCTGATTAATATCTGCGAATATGTTTAATATGAATAGACGTTAGTCGTATGACAGCTTCAAATGTGACGGATGGTAAATGTTTTGAAGTTTCAAGTTTTGAAGTACATAATAAAATTCATAGCACAGTTAACTAGATTGGGAATTTTTATTAAACAAATCGAGGTTTTCCGAACAGCAAATTGAACTGAATTGACCAATTTAAATTTAACAGGCATATTAGTTGGACTTACAAAAGCTTTGAACAGTTAAACCTATTATATAAAAAAACACGACGTAAAAGCAGTTTGACTTTAGAAAGCGTGCCGTATCCATTACAAATCCAAAATGTCATTTTTTTCGAATTTTCAAAATTAACGGAGCGGAACCACTTTTTGCTTGGTTTATGGTGAACTTGCCTCTAATTCTAACAGACAACATTGCTACCTCGCTTTTTTGCGGCGATCAGCAGATTGGTTAGTCATTTTCCTCTGGGGACGTAAGGATATTTTAAGTATAATATAAAGCTGCTTAATTCTCAATGACGGCATTTCAAAAAATTTAACATCGTTTAAAAATATTATTCCAAACGAAACCACGGAATTGGATTCTTTTATACATTCTTCGCAGTTTTTTACAAACAAAAAACGTATCTATTCTTTTAAAAATACAAAACCCTTGAATTAACTCATTTATTTTGAAGGAGACGATTTATAAATGGTTGGGGTGAAAACTTCGACCAGGAAAGCGATATTCCCTCTGTATCCATTCATATACAGGCTAACACTATCCAAAGAGGACGGCGAACATGAATGAAGGCTCTGCCTGAGTTGACTACATGGCAGGATGGGTCGTAATTGATAGGACACCACCAACTACGGGGAAGGTCTGTTTTCTTTTCCTCGTTTCTTCAATGCAAACCGGCACTATCAAGTAATAATTTCATTACTGAACTATAGTCTATGTTTAAAAGAGATTTTTGTAATACTGTCCTAGAATATTTTAAGCGCTGTTTACTTTTTTTATTTATCTTTTAATTTGAGACATTTTTGTTGGAATTGAAAGATATCAAATTTAAGTGGACAAGATAGTTCAATCAGGTAATCGCTCGACTCCAGTGTATGCCATCCATGCGTAAGACGTGTGTTCGAGCCCTGTGAGATTCCGCTATCTTGTACTTTCCCTGGACCAGAAACTTACCACGCTTTGTTGTCTCGATTTACCCATGCGAGATTTGGGAAGCTGGTTCCGGCTGCGATGGTTTCCGATGTATTTTTTCTGATCAGGGAAAGCGCTGATCCGATCTGCTGCATCCCTAATGATGCGAAATGGTTTGTATGGTTATGGTTGGGCGCACAGTGATCAGGCGACCATTTTTGAAATGCGCTTTAGAGGCCAATAGCATAGGCGCTATATAAATGCCTGCATTAGTATTATTATTTACTCTGACTTCTTCAAAGCAATTCTACAACAATCTTTCCTAGAATGGGACCATTCAAAGATGTCGAACACACGAGATAGCCCTCCATATAATGGTGTGCAAGGTTACCAGTATAACCAGTATCGCAATTGGTAAATGTAATGACAATTAATTTTAAAAATGTATACCCTAACACTAAAATGTAGAAAACAATTGTACAATCAAAGGTTAAAGATTGACAACAAAAAGCACCTGTTCAATCAAACAATTATCCATATACACAAAAAACATGGCATACATTATTAAAATATAAGTATAATTCGTAATTTTACTTAATTGATTAGGTAACATTTACTTAATTTAGGCAACATTTACTTAATTTAGATAAACGTGTTCTTAAATTAGGTAAACATGGAGGCTTAGTGTTATTATGGAGTTCTATTTACATACACATAGGTTTGGGTATTTTTATAATTTTCTCTGGTAACCACTTTTTCGGTGCTAAAGGCTGTATATCAATTAGTTACCAATTTCAAATGTGGTTTTTGCTCTGTTGTTGTGGTTTTAAGTAGTGTTAGTATGTAATAAAAAACAATAATGGATGATGTGCTTACTTTGTCACGTAAGGGGACTTTGCCAGGGAAAAAAATGGATGGCAAATTGTACGATGTTGGAATAGTCCCGAGTAATAATTACAGCTACACTCTACAACAACGGAAAATCAGTACTACGGTACTGTAAAAGGAGGGATAATGGAGGATGGTTGGAATGTAGCGGCTGGGTGGATAGATTAAATTGGTTGTTAATAATTAATCGATCAATCGATCGAACTAATGTAAGCTTTATTTTCAATGCGGTCCAATTCTCTTTTCTGTCTTTGAATTTCAGGAACCAATTTTGGAGGCCTTTCTTCGACTCTGTATCGACATGTTAACTGTTGATAACACTCCTGACTTTTCGATCGAAATGCCCCCAAATTGGACATTGGAGGCAGTTACATCGATCCACAAGTCTGATAATCAGGTATTTATTTTTCCATCAGCTTTATCGAGGTAGGTCATAAATGTAATGCAAGTTAACACACCGAGCGCCAAACGTGGTTGCACCGGGTCCACTCGATCTCTGGGTTTTAACGTTCGAGTACCAACGTGGTAGCAACATAGAACAAGGTTTCAAGGTTCCATCTCGAACAATAGGTAAAGTCAAGAATACCATGATTGACGTGACATGTGGGGAAAATGCTTTCAAGCTTATAGCTCAAATGCAGCAGGCCACGGAGTCTTAAACTTAGACACATTATCGAAGATATTATGACACCACGGACACCCAACAAGCATCGTATTGCCCTTGACATCAAGAAAGCGTTTCTTGTGTTGGCATAAGGGCCTCTTGGCCCAAATTAGCATCCCTTGGTATCCCACATTCTCACTACGGTAGAACCTACTTTGCTGGTTGGATCACGGGGTGTAGACTTTCATGACGCCCTAGCTTAACACAGAAAAAATGATCTCCCTTTGCTGATGACTCAGATCTCAGCATTGTGATTAAGAGCATAAGTACAGAGCTTCCTGGCAGAAAGTTTCTGCGAGCGAGATCGTACAGCGGTGGTACTCGGGGTTCCATGTGGCGTGTCATATAAACATTACGCCCTTATTGATTAACTCAAATAAATGACTACACGTTTGGAATTGTTCACGAAAAACCTCCTTTCAAAACGATTTGTCTAATCAATAATCGCCTGTTATTTGTCAATAATGATTTTCTTATTGGAGTCGATGGTGATTTTCGGAAACTGTTACACCCATTTTAATGCCATTCATGTGTTGAGTTAAAATCAAATATTTAG
>JAMKCH010007334.1:0-41440 GCA_023653785.1 Ophioderma brevispina | reverse complement strand
GGTGTATGTAAAATTTTCTCTCTCTCACTCACTCACTCACTCACTACTCAATCATTCACTCACTCATCACTCACTCACTCCACACTCACTCACGTTAATATTTTTACTATTGGGGGTATGGGATTTTGTTAAATAAAAAAAAAAAAAACCAAAAAAAATAAAAAAAATATAACAAAAAAACTGTGACATTACGGTATTATTTCATCAATGTAAACGTGAGAAGTAGGCCTATAAATGCTCTATTTAGCTTGCAAAAGCTATTGAGGTAAACATATAGTTTTAAATAGTGTCTTAAGCTTATCATCAGGCCACAAATTAAAGGGATTTATTGGTATGAACCTAGGTCGGCACATATATAATGGAAATATCCCTAAATATGGACGTACATAATGGTTTTAAGGCCATGGTCATTGGAGTATACCTGTGAAGAAACACATTTTTAATGACTTAACTTTCAGTAGACGATTTATCCCAGGCAAACACCAAAACGGTGCAGCGAACGTTTCCCAGGTTCTGATGGTTGTACGTTTTGGTCCTTTAAAAAAACGTTCGAAAGGTCTTAAAACGTTTTAGTATGTTTAATTCTTGTGGTTTTTAAAAACGTTTCGGGAAAACGTTTCTGTACGTCTATCGAATAAAACCAACATGTGGGGACGTTATTTTACAACGTTTTTAAAAACGTATTTTCTGAAAACGTTTTAGAACGTTATTTTTATGGACGTTTATAATAAGTTATATTTCGGTACATTGCAGATTATTTCTCATGGTTTTATTAAGACCTTAGAAGAACGGTTTCTAGCTGTTGTAGTGCAATATTACTGTTTAATAACCCGGTTTTCAGTTTGTTGGAATGCTAGGTATGGTTTAGAGACATTCAGAGAAAGTTTTCTGAACGATTGTAAAGTAAACCAACATATTGACGTTTTTCATTTTTTTCAACGTTAGTTTACGTTAAAAATGTATTTTTTGAAACCTTTAAGGAACGTGATTTTTCGAGGTTTAAATATGTTTAATTTGGTTATTACATATCGTTTCCTGACGGTAAGACCTTAAAAGAACCGTTTCCAGATGTTAATTCGCAATGTGCCTTGTACTAAGGTTACTATGCGACGTGCATCAAAACGGTCCTTCCAAATTGTTTTCAATGCAGTTTGGTAAAAGTTATAAAACTTTTCGTTAACGTTTTTCTGAAATTCTGTAATATAACGTGATAAAGTTTTTCAAAATCATGTAATATTAATTTGTTTATACATTAATAAAAAACGGGCATAATAATTTAAAAATCCATTTACAGTAATTGTTACCCAAATAAACACAAAGCAAGTTTTTGCAAGACTTTTGGTAAACGTTTTTAAAACGTCACCAGGTAACATTATAGTGTTAGGGTTAAGGTATTTAGCGTTAAGGTAATAATGATGTCTATAATAAAGGCTACTTTATAGAACGATCACTTAATATTGGAAAAATAGTTAAAACACTCGCTTGCTAAATATCTAGACTATATAAATCAGAAATGAACCTCTTTAAACTCAGATTGCTAGCTGGTGTTAAATGGTTAAAGTATAGACTTCACGCTCAAGGTCAGGTTCCATTACCAGAAGGGGTAAAGTGACACAATTTTGCCTATCCAATAACATGTCAAGGGTTCAATGTCGTTAACCATGCATTACACACTACAGATAAGATGAATTTTTTTTTTTTTTCATTAATTATTACTTAATTAGGCATTTAATTCAAATGTACTTTTAACGTTTTGGACGTTCTCATAACGTTGTAGAAACGTTATTGAAAGGACATTCTTACAACGTTTTTGACCTTCCACAATAAAACGTCCGGAAAACGTTTCGAGGAAACGTTCACAAAACGTAAAAGAAGAGGCGTGCACAAAACGTTCAGAGAACGTTTGTGGCTAGATGGTAACGAACCCGCCATGTTTATTATTTTACGCTATCGTTTTGCCACAAGCCATGTTTGATCTTTCACCAATTGAAGATGATCGGTGAGTTAGTCAAGTTTGTCCTGTTATGAAAGACTATCGCGTTACTTTTAACAGCTTTAATTTAACGTTTTCCTTTAAAATAGATAAATTATCAAAAAAGGCATACATTTGTGCCTATTTTTTTTTTATAAATGAGGCATGGGATTCTTGAGAATATAGTTTTTAAAAAAAATTAGGAAACTCTTCGTCATGCAACAGAAGCGCTTACTCGGTACCATTTGAAAAGTAAGTAGATTGCGGAACCGCGCATTAGAGGGGTTTCGAATATGACCTTGCTCCGCACGTCATGTGATTACCAGATGAGCGACCCGTTTTCCTTGCTTTATCAGTTTATCCCCACTGACCTCTACACAGGGATAGCGGGTCCGAGTCGCCGATTGAAACATCAGGAAAGTTGGTTTTTGACCTATTTTTTTTGTCCAAGATGGCGGGAAACAATGCATACCACCTTGTCAAACAATAGAACATCGTGTGGAATATGTGCATTCAGCAGGGATGCATTGTTTCCGCCAATTGTATTAAGTCAAAAACCAAACTTTCCTGTTGTTTCACTCGGGACCATTCAACTGTGTGGAAGCCCGCTATCCATGTTTAGAGGTCAGCTGTTATCACCCACAGTTCATTCTGACATCTGCGGGAGGCTACACCCTATGCACCCACACCAAGAGCGCGACCACGGGAATTGCACCTTGCTAGTGACTCAACCCAATGGAAACAAATTGCAAACTCACCTGCCGACTCCACCCTGGAATGGGCAACTACCAAAATGCAGGTTGTTAATGTCACCAATGTCTACAAGCCACCTAACCATGGCTTCAAGCAGACTCTCGACCAACTTATGGTGCACCTTGCATTTTATGCGGTGACTTAACAGTCATAGAATTACCTGGGTTACAGCGAAAAACCAACCCTGATGAGCTACACCTAGGAAGACGGGCCTCAAAATCCAGTGTACAACTATTGCACGACCCCAGGCAACCAGACACCTTCAACTCCAGAAGGTGGAATACGTCTCAAACCCTGACCTCGCTTTTGCAAATATGGGACATCCATCCTTGCAAGTACTGTTCTCGACCGCTTTACGAAGTCCCAACACCGACCATCACTGATTGCTCAGGAGAACCTTGCTAAGCCTATACCAACAAAGCCGTGAAAAGGTGGAACTTCCACAAGGCAGGATGGGACCAGTTCAAGAACCTGGTGGATTCAGAGTACCCAACCTCCCGACACCACCCTCTCCAACCTGGACAATTCCTACAACAGCCGTGCAACTCTTTATTTAATATAGCCAAGAAGACCAGTCCACGTGCTGCCGTAGCGTTATATCCCATCCGCGGATGGGAATGTGATAATCTGTCCAAATGACTTCCTGAATTCTGAACCCGGGGAAGAAGCTTCATCCAAGGATTCAGACCTGAAAAACTGCTTGGACAGGAAAAGTCGCGAGCGTGGAGAAGACGGTCCAAGGAATCGACTTCCCCAATCCAGCAGGAAGGCCTGGAAGACTAATAAACTGCCTCAACCGGCAGAATTTCCAAACATCGAAAATGTCCAGTGAAATTGATGAGCACTCCTCGCAAATGGTCGTGTCAAGAACATTGATAAGGATCACACTGCTCTGTCAAAAAAGAGATCACCAAACTCAGTCGAGCTCCCGGCGTGGACGGGTTACTTTCAACATCCTTCTCAATAGTGAGCTTACCTCTGATATTAGCCAACTAAAGAGTGGAAAGGCCCCGGGCCCTGATAACATACCAGCCAGAGTTCCTGATGCACTGCGGCCCACGATGTCTAGATTGGCTCCAGGAGTTCTACACATGTTGCCTTACCAACCAGTCTTACCCAGATCTGGAGGAGAGCTATACTATCATAGCACTCCCCCAACCAAACAAGCCGTCGACAACCCTAAGAACTACCGCCAATATCATACTGTGGTCCTTAAAAACTCCTTGAGAGGATGATCCTGGACCCGCTGGAGCCCGTCGTCGAACCCCATCGGCCTGACGAACAAGACAGGATTTCGCTGTGGCCGAGCACTGTCCACCAGATTGTAAAACTCAACAATGATATTGAGGAAAGCTTGAAAAGCGCCGTAAGGCGGTGTTTCATCTGGAAAGACCTTACTGCAAGCTTATGACCACCGTTTTTATGGCACCAGGGCCGGGGACCACCTCAAGCCCTTTCTCGGAACCATCCCGGATCGTCACTTGTACAATTATATGTAACATCTCGCAAACCGGAGCTTTATTCTCAAGACCAGTGATGGGAAGTAGTCGTCGCGTGTCTGGGAAATGGTGTACCACAGGATCTGTATGGCTCCTATGCTGTTCCACTTGTATATCAGCGATATTACCGCAAACAACATATAGACAATATGCCTACGCCGACGCCCTCCTCCACTCGCGACAGCAGTGGGAGCTGGGCAGAAAGTAGAAAGCACACTTTCTACAGACATGGCCCTACTTCAGCATATCCAAGACCTGTAGACTGAAGCTGAGCGAAAGCCAAGTCCATCGCTACTGCCTTCCACCTCACAACCAAAGAGGCTCATCGCCAGCTTTCAAATCAACCTCAATGGAGCGCCTCTGCATACAATCACTACACACCAACCTACTTAATTGGGAGTGAAGCTTGACGGCAGCTTACTTACCGGCAGGACCATTTTTGAGTCAGTATGCGCCAAGGTATCTCGAGGAAAACCTCCTGTGCCGACTTGACGGATCTTCATGGGGTGCCAGCCAACGACCCTACGCACCACTGCCTTGGCTTGGTCTACAGCACTGCTGAATTATGCCGCCCCAGCATGGTGCAACAGCCTCTCACACAAAGAAGCTGGACACGGTACTCAACGGACCTTGAACCATAACTGGTTGCCTCCACCGCCACTCCAAAATCTGACATTTTTACAGTGCTTTTCAGGCATGCACCTGCAGCACTTGGAGAGAACACCACACACAAAAACTAGTGAATAAGGCCCTCCTGGACAATAAGCACCTGCTGCATAAACTGTCAAAGAAGCACACCAACTCGGTAGACAGAGACTGCGCTATCGCCGACCTTTCTGCCACACGCTGCTAAACTGCTCCAGTTCCCATTCAACATCGCTACAGAATGGAATACTGCCTGGCTAGAAATTCCAAGACCAGACAACTCACTATCACACCCATGAAAGAACTCCCACCTGGTAACAATCTCCCACGCAAGGAATGGGTCACCATAAACCGGATTCGCACAGGAGTCGGTCGATTCAATCGCAATATGCACAGATGGGGCTGCGGCCATCGCCAGCTGCCAATTTGGTTCTCAATCACGACTGCGGTCACCTTCTAAACAGAGTGCCCTTACCTTTCGTCCGCCGTTGGATACAGATATCTCAAACCCCAACCAATAAACAGTGAGTTGGCTCCAACGTTTACAACACGTTTAGATGTGCATATACGCAAGAAGAAGAAGATCCCCCACAATGATCTCTATAAAATGGATTGAAACGGGCCTTCGTAATTGAAGCACTGATGGCCAGATTGGTCATCCAAAAAGAAACCAAGCAGGTGGTTAAGAGGCCGGTCATTTATTACAAAATATTTTCCCATTTAAATGTGGATAGCACAAAAACAGACTACAGAATCAAGCCCATCAGTGAGCTAATGTGTATTGCGCGTATATGGGATGGCATGTCTCTAAACGTGCACCCGGGATACAACATTATGTAAACAGGTGTCTCTGGAATGCATTTCTTCGGTAGACCAAGATGTCCGCCCGTTGCTCATTCATCTAATATACAAGTACTGTTGTGTAGCCAATCCATTGTATATAGAGATCAGTGGTTACAGTTGCGACTGCGATTAAAACTATAAATATATATATGCGACCCCTTTTAAAAATGTCACGTTTAATGGATCGTGGTGTTTAGGCCAACTAAAAACCTTTGTTCATCACAAAATGATATATCTAAAACACCCATCTTTACATTTTTTCAAAGCAATAGGTTGTAAAAGTGTATTTTTGTTTGCAATAACAATTTCTAAACGATTTTTTTTCTTACTTTCGCTCCTATGCTTTGTGTGCTAAACGAAGTTTGCAAAGATGAGGCTTGTGGCCAACTTGCCGAAGTCACGTGATATATTTTCGCTGGCTTCTGTTCGGTATTGCATGCGGCGTTGTAAATATACCCCAGGGAATAAAACCATGGAGCTTCCATGATTGCTGCTGCAGTGTGTACATTTGGCGGAATAAATCTGGATTTTTTCGCAAGAATACTCCAATGGCATGAAAACCATCTGTTACATCATATTTAGGGAGGTTTCATTATACAGGTGCCGATAGATTCATCCCCCTTACCAATATCCCTTTAATATAAGCATATGAAAAGATTTTACAAGGCAAATTTACTATCCATTATGCTATTAGAGTGATGTCGTAATAATAATAATTAAAACCAGGATTGGAAAAAAACTATTGGCTGGCCTCCGATGCAGGTTGCTTTGGTATGAGATTGAAGACATTGTAGACATTATTATGAGGCGGGGAAGGGGGGGGGGGTTGGGGAGGTGATGTAGACAAAGAAAACACAAGTGAGAAATTGTCTGGGTTTTCATGATTTATTGCGTGTTCTGTGAAAAAAACATAGAAGAATCTGCAATGTGAAGCACCAGTTTGTATTGCACTTGTCACAATTCTTGCTGTATATCAGCTGTGAAGTAAGATGTTTGTCTGTCCTTGTTCTTGATTTCTTGATGGGTGATAGGTTAAATAAGCTCCCTGAATACGTACAGCAAAATACACGATTTCGAAACAAAATGGGAGCAAGATTACACTGAATATAGGTGTCTTGCTCATACTAATAATCATGAATAATAATATGAATATGAATTACAGGGGGGGAGGTCGGATTTATTTGGCATCCCTGGGTACAGTTTCAGTTTCATGGTTCGTCCTTTGGAGCCCGGTCATTGCAAACTTGCTTGACCCCTGGGTTGTAAAAATCTGTTCACGAGAAAACGGGGACTGGGTTAACACAAACTGGGGTAAAATCTGTTCACGAGGAACAGGGACGGGTTAACAAAAACCGGTGTGCGTGTTTGTGTGGTTACTGATGCTGCCACACGCGGCTGACCACCGCGCATCAGTATCTTCCTGGTGCTTATGCATTAGAGATATGGGAAAATCGGGCGTCGGACAGGTTCGACCCGAGCGCAGGGGGCCCTCTTTCATGCTCCCTCTCGGTCTGAACACTCGGAATCGTCACACTGTCCCGGCGCTCCTCATTCTCCCATACATTCGAGGCATAAACCGTGTGGTGTGGTGTTACTGATGCTCCCACACGCGCTGCCACCGAGCATCAGTATCTTCTTGGAGCTTATGCATTAGAATATGGGAAAACTCGGCGTCGGACAGGTTAGACCCCCGAGTGCAGTGGGGCCCTCGTTCATGCTCCCTTTCGGTCTGAACACTCGGAATCGTCACACTGTCCCGGCGCTCCTCATTCTCCCATACACTCAATGCATAAAACAGTGTGTGTAACAATTAGCACGCTATATATAATACCCAGTAAACTATGTTAATAGATTCTATGGTGTTAAAGGCTGACGATAAATATACGGTCATTTTCAGTCATAACTGTGCGAAAAAAACGGTTTACTGCAAAAAGCCACACCCATAAAATGAACCTTAACTTCACAAAAAAATAAAAGAATTAAAAAAAAAAAAAAAAAAAAAAAAAAAAGGTTTTGGAAAGGAAATTTGATAAAATGTTGTTCCACATGAGCCAGGTCCTATCAATACGTCGGGTAAACGTGTGTTGCATGAGCACGGTATTCTCTTGTGCGTTGTATACGGTCGTGCTCGGAAAAAGCTATTATGTAAATAAATAAACAGTTTAAACCATAACTTATGTAAGAAGTAGCCAAAAAACTGTTAAATCAATTTGTTGGTTAAATGAATTTTCAGTGACTACTTTGCTGCTGGTAATTGTTAAAAATATTTTCGTAGATACGGTCAAAGGTCATTTTCCAATCTGATCTCTAAGCTGGCATCTCTGGAGGCCAGCAAAAAAGCTGATTCATACATTTACACTACGATCATGTGCATCGAGGTGCTATGTACGTACGTAAACATAGCAACAAGACAAGAATTGCATCATACACCCGAGCCGAAGCCTCTGGTATACTGTTTATCATACTTGTACACAAAAGGCTCCGTCATTTCGTTCCATATTTGCCAAATTTCGCATAAAGGTGCTTGAAGATCCCCGGCCGGATTCTCTGGCTATATTTGGACGAAATCGGCAGAAGGCTGAAATTAGAAAAATATGGTCGGTTGCTACGGTAAATTACAATTGTTTGTTACGCGTTACTAAGCAGCGAGTACGCGTGGTGCGTTGCGACGGGTGGTTACGCGTGGCAACGGGCGATTACGCGTAAGACGCGGTGTGCGGGTACGCAAAGAACAGGCTCCTTATAGTGCAAACGGTGTGGGGAAAAAAGAAATCGTCAAGAAAACACGTCACATTATTTAACTTTGATTGTCGTATGTAGGGCCTACGTGTTTTCCTGCACGGAGTTTTGAGAAGAAAAAAAATTTAAATATACGGAAAATTACGGGATGAAAATCATTTAATATTTAGAAAATACAACACTATATAGGCTTAAGATATAGGATATGCTGCAAACTAAAAGGAATTAAAAAATCGATTACGGGATGTTGTGATGGGGGTGGAGGGCATCTGCAGGAGTGGGAGAACTTTATATGGAGTTTGAGGAGTAAGAGAAAAATATGCTGGAAAATACGGGAACTACGCTACCCACGGGGAGTACTTTTGAAGAAAAAAAATTAAACGGAATTAACTTATACGGGATTAAATATTGAACTTTTATTATTTTAAATAATAAAACCTTTTTTTAATTCTTTATTTTACTTTATTTAATGTTTGAAATGCAATTTGACTATTCCTTAGAAATCGGTAAATACATGAGCTATGGGGTCTGAAGGTATGGGAATTTGAGATATTAAAGTGTTAAAAATACAAAATTGCGGAACGGAGGAGTCCTAAAGTTCAGGGTTACGGGTTTGGTTGCGGTGGTTTCGCCATAGTGTGTCACTTCTTCAGTGATCGCCTTCAGTTCAGTGATCGCTCCCGTTTACTCAACTAGCGGGAGCCCGCCGAAGCGCGGGCCTCCCGCTAGTATACTATAATTTGGCTTAAGTGTATCGTATGTAGGGGTTGATTTTGTATGTATGTATGTATGTATGATGTTTGCCCGCAAAAGGGTCCGTCAGGTTCGATCCATATTGCGCCAAATTCACGTGAAAGGTTGCGTGAGGATACCGGACGGTATAGCGCATATAATTGGACGAAATCCGTTCAGAAAAGACTGAAAAATCAAAGAAAATGTGCTCGGGGGCTGGTTGCTATGATGATTACCATTTTATTTGTACGCGTTACTAAGCGGCGCGTATGCGGGGTGCGTTGCGACGGGGGTTACGCGTGGGGCAACCATTGTTGTACGCCGTTACTATAGCGGCGCGGATGCGGGAGCTTGGCGACGGGTGGTACGCGTGCAACGGGCATTACGCGTTAAGACGCTATATGCGTACGCAAATAACTTACAGGCTCTTTTGTGCAAACGGTGTGAGAAAGAAAGAATGTTATGTTATTTCCGTTTCATTGTAGTATGTATGGATACTATATCGGGTTACCCCACGCCCACATCGTTTTGAAAAAAATGATACGGAAAATTACGGGGTGAAATATGACGTGTTAATATTTTAGAAAATAGGAACTATATAGGCCTAAGTACAGGATGTGCTGCAAACTACGATGGAATAAAAAAAATACGGACTAAGGATGTTGGGACGGGGGGGGGGGGAGGGCATCTACATGGCGAGAACTTTATATGGGAGTTTGGGGTGATGGAAAAATATGTGGAACGGGAACTACAGCCTTACCCCGGGGCGTAGGCCGACTTTTTATTTTTAAAAAATACACGGAAAACTTATACGGGATTAATATTTAAGTTTTATTATTTAAAAAAAAATCGAGAAAAAAAATAAAAATACGGAAAGTATACGGGATTAAATATTCAGTTGGCGTTTCCTTAGAAAACGGTAACTATTAGGAGCTAAGGATTTGATTGGTACGGGAATTTGAGGCATTAAAAGGTCAAAATACAAAATTGCGACTCGGGAGTCTAAAGTTCAGGGATACGGGGTTGGTTGCACAAAGGATCGCCATGCATAGTTGTGTCACTTCTCAAGTGATCGCTTCAGTTTCAGTGATCGCTCCCGTCACTAACGCAGCGGGAGCCCGCGCGAAGCGAGAGCCTCCCGCTAGTCTTACTATATTGGCTAATGTTTATGTATGTATGTATGTTTGCCCGCAAAAGGCTCCGGTCAGTTTCGATTCCATATTGCGCCAAATTCACACAACATATTGATGTTTATACCCGGCTGTGGTTTTACCCTAAAATGTGGACGAAATCCGTTCAGAAATGGCTGAAAGATCAACGAAAATGTGCTCGGTGCTATGATAAATTACCATTGTTTGTAGCGTTACTAAGCGGCGCGTATGCGGTGTGTGAGACGGGCGTATTACGCGTGTGAGACAGCTATCCCTGCGGTACGCAAACGGTTACGGTGAGACGATCATTCGGTATACGCAAGTAACAGGCGCCTTATACGGTAGTGCAAACCACGTGCTCCACCATCCTCTTGTATTTACTAACGGGGAGGGTAAGAAAATATGATCAATAACGTTCATGTTATTATCGCTTTGATTGTGATGGAAAGTAACGGGTTAGAACACACGGAAAGTAGTTTTGAGATTAGTTTTGAGAAAAGATTAAATAACGGGCAATTACGGGGTGAAATATTGCGGTTTTAGTTATAAAATAGGAAGTAGGCCTACCTATTAGGGCTAAGCTACAGGATATGCTGGAAAACCTACGGGAACTTGCGAGTTGTGGAAGAAATACTCTCACGGATGTTCGACGGGGGAATGCATAAAATGCGGTGACGAAAAGTTTATACGAGGGGGGGGGGGGGGGGGGTGAAATTCGAGGAGTTATGAGAAGAAAAAATGAGGATATGAAATATGAAAAAGTTAGGCCTAAATGGAAAATTATACAGGATAAATATTGGCATTTTATTATTTAACAAAATACGGAAATGAATTAAAATTTAGGTCAAAGGAAAGTTATAGGGAATTAATATTCAGGTTTACGTTTCCTTAGAAACTGGTAACTACATAAACTACAGGATATGAGGGGAACTTGAGTTATTAAAAAAAAAAAAAAGTGTTTTGTGACCGGGGGAGTCTTAAACTTAAACGGGTAATTCATAATTGGGAGTTACATGAGGAGTTAAGTATTCCACTGGTTTGATTATGACGGTGTCGCCATATGTGTTACTTCTTCAGTTATCGCTTCAGTTTTAGTGATCATTTCTGTTTCAGTGATCGCTTCAGTTTCAGTGATCGCTTCTGTTTCAGTGATCATTTCTGTTTCAGTGATCGCTTCAGTTTCAGTGATCTTTTCTGTTTCAGTGATCGCTCCCGTTCACTTAACTAGCGGGAGCCCGCGCGAAGCGCTGGCCTCCCGCTAGTCTTACTATAATTTGGCTAATGGTGTATGTATGTATGTCCGCAAAAGGCTCCGTCCATTTCGATCCTTATTGCGCCAAACTCACACGAAATATTGCTGTTTTCCCGGCGAGTAATCTAATCTATATTTGGACGAAATCCGTTCAGAAATGGCTGAAAAATCAGCGAAAATGTGCTCGGTTGCTATGATAAATTACCATTTGTTTGTACGAGTTACTAAGCGGCGCGTATGCGTGGTGCGTTGCGACGGGCGGTTACGCGTGAGACGCTATCTGCGGTACGCAACGGTTACGCGTGAGACGCTACATGCGGTATACGCAAGTAACAGGCGTCTTATTTACTAACGGTGTGGGTAAGGAAAATATGATCAATAACAGTTCATGATATTATTTCGCTTTGATTGTGCTGGAAAGTACGGGTTAGAACACACGAGAAGTAGTTTTGAGATTAGTTTTGAGAAAAAGATTAAAATATACGGAAAGTTACGGGATGAAATATTGCGGTTTTAGTACTTAGAAAATAGGAAGTAGGCCTACATAGGACTAAGCTACAGGATATGCTGGAAACTATACGGGCACTTGAGTTGTGGAAAAAATACGCTCATGGGATGTTGCGACGGGGGAATGCATAAACTGCAGGATGACGAAAAGTTTATACGGGAATTTGAGGAGTTATGAGAAGAAAAAATGAGAATATGAAATATGAAAAAGTTAAATGGAAACTTATACGGGATTAAATATTGGCATTTTATTATTTAAAAAATATGAGAAAATGATTTAAAATTTAGGCCAAAGGAAAGTTATACGGGAATTAATATTCAGTTTTACGTTTCCTCAGAAATTGGTAACTACATGAGATACAGGATATGATAGGTACGGGAAATTGAGTTACTAAAAGTGTTTTGTGACCGGGGGGAATCTTAAACTTCAGGATGACGGGTAATTCATACGGGAGTTACTTGAGGAGTTGTGTATGATTATGACGGTGTCGCCATGTGTGTTACTTCTTCAGTTATCGCTTCAGTTTTAGTGATCAAATCTGTTTCAGTGATCGCTTCAGTTTCAGTGATCGCTTCTGTTTCGGTGATCATTTCTGTTTCAGTGATCGCTTCAGTTTCAGTGATCTTTTCTCTTTCAGTGATCGCTCCCGTTCACTCAACTAGCGGGAGTCCGCGCAAAGCGCGGGCCTCCCGCGTGTCTATATAATAAAAGAAAGATTCTCAACCTTGTTCCCGAGTGTTCTCAGAGATGCCTCTATCTCGAGTTCTGATTTTTTGTACATTGGTTGGGTATACCATGCCATGGTGCGTTTGGACATTCATTTTATCAAAACTATTCAGTTACTATGGAAATAACAGGAAAAACGGGTCGGTTGCTAGCTGAAGCGCGTCGCTGATGCATTAACGGTTAAAACACCATTTCGCTGCATGGCTGTGCGTAACTATGTAGCAACGCGCCACCGCAGACTGCGTGCAGTGCAGTGCAGCCATAGAAATAGGAACCGGAGAAACCAGACGCACCGCCATCGGGTCCGCTATGGCAACATTTGGGGGGTCGTCGTGTTACAGGTATGGCTCGGGAAGGGATTCGTAAACATTCGGTAGACGTGCGCAATTTTTTTCATAGAGCGATCGTTGCGCCTAAATATGACGCAACCAAAGATTACGCGGTCTTTGCGTCGAACAACTGAAGAGCGACCGGCGCGACTACACAGACCCAAACTCACAAGGGGAGAATTTTTGAGCCTACGAATTTCTCTCAATTTGTATTTGATCTGTTCGAGAACACTTCCAAGAAATTTCGGAGGTTTATTGACAAACAAGTAAAAAAGAAAAAATAAAAACAATGTTTCGAACTTTGCTGCAATGATCGTTTTGCATTTTTCTATGCAAGTGAAAAAAAAAGAAACGGGGAAAAGGTAAGATTTAAATATGTATTTTTCTTAATATATATTTCAAACGATGACCATAATGATTTTATCAATATGAAACGGGATCCGATCACAGTGATCGTTGTCTGTTTCAATGTAAATATGAAAAGGAAAACAAATCATTTTATTATGTTTCTTTCTTTTTCTTGCATGTATAACAAGCGGAAAACGCGGTTTGTTTTACAGACAGCAACAAACAACAACATTTACATCATCACGTTCGAGGAGTGCGGTGTCATGAAGATACGCTATTAGGAAGACCAAAGGGTGCGTAGCATGTACGGCCACGAGACGCTCAGAAATAACGCGTCTTAAATTCGTGTTTTCCGCGTGCATCCGACAAGAACACGAAGACCCTCAATTTTGGCCCCAGTGTGACAGAGCCGTTGTACAGGAAAAGAATACGGCGTACGGCTTCTCCGGTCTATTCTATGAGTGCAGCGTACAAGCGCAAGTTGTGGGCGCGGAGGAATTCCTGAATACCCTTCGCAGGGGTGACAGTTGTTCGTTTGTGATTTGAGTTTGTGTATGTAAAGGAGGTTGTGCGAAGGGTTTTTCGTGGTTAATCAAATGAGTTGGATATTGGTCTTAGGGCGTGAAGGGTCTTCTGTTGGTGCTAGTTTGTGTATATGTATAATGTGATTGGGTTTGAAGAGATAGCTATAGTTGTATGTATGTGAAGTTTGGGAGTGAAGGGTATTCTTTTCGCATAGTAGGATTATGTTGTTTTTTTTAGAGTGATGTGTGAAAGAAGTATTTGTGCGTGAAGGGTATTGTTTTGGGGTTGTTGGTGTAGAATCGGTGATGGGGGATTATTGTTGAGATAGTTGTCTATGTTAGGTGGCGGTTGCGGCGGCGCGGTCAAAGTGCGGCGGTCGAAGATGCGCGGTTTTGCTATTGATCGCGGTTCACGGGTGGTGTGGTATGTTTACTTTTTGTGTGAGGGGATAGGTGAGGTGTATGGTTAGGCGGGTTGCGGTCGGCGCTGTCATAGTGCCGCGGTGGAAGATTAGGGTTTTGTTGGTCGTCGTGGACCCCCCCCCAAAGTGGTTTTGTTAGTTTTGGGGTGGTCGTAGATGCGATGGTTTGCAGGTAAAAGGGGTTGTGTGGTGTGATCTTAGGTGTGAGGGTAAATTTTGCGGTTATTGTTGGGAATAGGTTATGGTTGGGAGGGGTGTTGGTAGTTTAGGTTAGGCGGTTTGCAGGCGGCGCGGTCACAGTGCCGCGGGTGTTTTTGGGTTTTGGCTTTCGGGCGTACCGTGGACGTGGTTTTACGTGTAGTCTTTTACGGGCGCGTAGACGCGGTCCCGGCGGGGGTTTATCCCCGATTTTGTATGGATGTTGTTTGGGTTGGTTGTTATTTGTTAATCTGTATGAATTTCAAAGTATTTTGTGTATTAGATAGTGGAAGTTTCGGCGCGGTCCGTAGTGGTGCGGCACAAAGTGAGGTGTTTAAATTGGTTTATGTTTTTTTAAGAGTAGAGGATGTGAATTGTAGTGGGTGCCGTGGCCCTTGTTGAAGTTGTTTGCTTAGAAGTTAAGTAGTAGTGTGTCAAACGGTCCGTGTGTTCGGCGCTTGGGGTCGCATGGCGGCGGGTGGTATTTGGAAATTATGGTTCTTTTGTTGTTAGATTTTAACAAACATTGTTTAACTTCGTTATTTTAAGCGTGGGGGCCAGCTTTGAAGACAAAGTGTTGTATTTGTTATTGTTATGAATATTTTAGATGAGTACGAACTAATGTGATATTAAAGGATAAAGGGGAAAATAAGGGGTTCGAATGGTTTTAAGGCGAAAAGTGAAACTTGTAATTGTAAACGTCCGTAAATAAAGAATATTGGACAATACTTTTTGTTCTGTGGCAAAATGGTGTCTTTCGGGGTAGAAAGAAGTTAAATAGAATTTAAGTCAAGGGCTTTGTGGATGCTGTCAGAATGTGTGGGTCGTTTAGTGGGTTTTTAAGTACTGTATTGGAGGGGAATATGAGTGAGTTGACAAACTTGTCCTGCTATGCGTTGTGGGGAATACGGAAAAAAAGATTTTATCTTATTTTGTGATATTATGAAATTTTGGGTCATTTTCGTGGGTTCTTCATTTAAATAAAAGGAAAATTTTTTAATTTTAGTTAATTTGTGAGCTGTTTTCAATTATTGCAAACAAATTAAACGATAGAGAAGGGTGGCTAAAAAGGTGTATTTCGATAGTAAACATGTTTTGTCTGAAGGCGATGAAACTAAAAGCGTAATTATATCAAGTTCTTTTCAAATATGTATTAAGGGTTACAAAATGATAAGCTATGGAAAATTTGGAAAAAAAAATATTGTAGAAAATACTTATTGGGTAGAATGAAGCAAAAGATCGACAAAATTTATTTAACGAAATTCTTGTCGTGGCATCTTACCCCTTGTCGCAACATACAACAACAATAAACCCCACAAGAGACGAGCCTACGGCGTAACCAGCCCCCTAGACCCTCTCAGGATCTGTGGTATAAACGGACTTGTAATGAAGACTACAATCTCTCGTGCGAGCCATGCGAGTGGTTTGTGTTTTGAATTTTGCCAATTCATGGGCAAGTTGGTTCGAATGAGGGCGCGCTGGTTTTCTAAAAATAGGGACCATAAATCAGGGATAGACCGATTATGTCCATGCAGGGCATAGAGCTTGCCAGTGATCTCTGATTTTGTTAGGATTCAATTTATTGATCTATTTTTTTATACTTGTACATTGATAGACCAATGCATATTGGTGAATGTCAGCTGTTGGTAAAATCTACTTCCAACTAATAAAATCAAATAAAAATTTTGATTTATGTGTTCACTGTTCCCTAAATACGAAGACAGGGCCGAGACTGTGGGACAGTCTACCCTCCCCCGAAAATGAGAGCGCGGGGGTAGTAATGAGTTGTTTGAAACACAAAGATTCCCGGTGTGTATTGACATATAGATGGAGTAAGAGTTGTTTAGAACCCTAAAAGCATGATGCATTGACTTACAGATGGCGCTTCGCTATAGTGTATTAAAGTTTAAAGGAAATATGAGGCAATCAGAGATGTGATGGGAATTCAGTAGCTAAGCCAAGAATTCTATTTAACGAAAATTCGGCCAGGGAGGAGAGGTGGTCCAGAAAAGGAAAGACTTTCTGTTTTGGTTGTGTTCTTTTTTAAAATATTAATTATGAGGGTACTTTGTGTTTTGTTATTTCCCTTCTAATCAATAATGATTGTATAAAGTAACCTCCGTCTAAGGAGGGTGTGCCGTAATTGTATGGTACTGACCTTTGACGTCCACGGGTCATCATAACACACAGTACTGTAAAAAGAACCGTAATTTTACGGACCACGCGTAATGGGAGAGAAGAAAACTACCGGAAAACCTTGAAGTTACTGGCAAAGCATTCTCATATTTATGGGCATGCCTGTTAGTCAGGGGGATTGTACCTGAAATTACTGAGCAACAAATCTTTTTGCAATATGCCATGAAATCCCATTAAAAACAGGCATTTGCTCTTTAATCTGAGAATTCTCGGGGCCTTCCCGTAAAATCACATTTTAGTAATTTATACTCGCAAATCGAGTATTAAAACATTACGGTGGACCGAAAAATACACTTAATTTGAACTGTGGGTAAAAGGTATGGCTATAATATGGGTAAAGCCCGCCATTGATTAAACCCATAATCAGTCATTTTTTTCAAAATTCCAAAGCCCATTTTGTTTCTAAATTGTACAGTGGTTTGGTCATATCAACAACTTATATTTCTGTTCTTGTGAACAACGGCCAATAAAACCATTTTTAAAACGGAATTGAAGATGACAGAGGGAGTCCTATACCCCCGGCAATATTTCGCAAGTATTTTAAAATATAACCAGATTAACTTTTAATGTTGACCCCTGTACAAATGCAGATTGAACTTTTTACCAATTTATTCATTTTTTGCCCATTTAACTCCAAAACCAATGGTCGTTCGTGAGATGTCACAAACTATACATTTTGTGGAAAACCTTTGGATTAGAGGACATATGGCTATACATTTTCACATGTTTGGACATTTTAAAAGTTTCACCCTGGTAAACTTAAATTGGCCTACAGAAGTCATACAAACATAATTGAGGGTATAGATTAATGTGAGGGGAATATCAGTAGTTCAGAATAATTAAATGTTTGGCCTCAGCGATTCACCGACGTGTATATTTTATTGAAATCAATAATACGAGTGCGAAATCAACTGGGAAAACAATGACATTAGGCAAAATATTTAATGTACCTATAAAAGAAAACCTTTGTCGGTACTTTTAATTATGGGTATAAATTGCAGCAAAACATGCGCATGATTCTTTAAGTATTTCTATGTGTACATGTATGTAAAAAAACACTTTCTTAAAACACTTTTTAAAAAACAAGAAAAGACAGACATAATAGAATAAATGAAGTTGTTTTCTTATTGAATAAAAGATACAAAATCTTGATTCGTGTGATGGTAAAGGTCATGTTTAGCATAAATACCAAAGTTGTTTACATCGTACTCTAAACATGTTTAGCTCATCGTTTCGCAATAGAAAAATAGATTTAGAATGCGTCTTGTCTTTATGCTTTAATATAAAGAGAAAATTAGAAAGTTATCAAATTAGTTTAGGTCAGGTTTTAGAATTAAAGAGCTATAGCACATGAAATTATTCAATATACTGTAATTTGAGTTCAATTTATAATTATACAGGCCTACTTCAGTTCAATCAGGTACAGAAATTCGCTGTGTCTGTAAGAAGCACAACGGCGTGCTCTCGGACAAGTCAAGCGAATGCAAAACTCGTCATAATTTGGCGGATTTTACTTAATTACACTGAATTGAGTTTTTGAAATCCCTTCGTGGGTTTTCTGGTTGTTCATTTTTAAAACAATTAGTACCATTAGACAAAATATTTAAAAAGAAAGATTTTGCGGTTTTTTTTTAGTGTGATACATATAAAATTTAATTGAGTTTCAATTTATGATTTATACTCGTATATTTTATTTTAGGTATTCGACAATCTTCTAGTAATGTTGTCATGTTAAACAAAGGCCCTCACGAGGTTGAATGAAATTAGGTGAGACACCTCATAACGGAGCAGTGTATGAAACTTCCGGGGAAGAAACATATTTCTTCCCAGAAGAATGGAAGAAACTGAAACAAGAAGAGTCCTTAAAATAACAAGCTTGCCACCCTTTTCACCTCACAACTTTCTCACTATCCTCCCCACGCCGCCACCCATACCTTCTCCCCTCCTTTTCACCTACTTTCGCTCGCAACTACTCCCCTTTTTAGCTACCCCAGTCTCCTCCTTTCCCTCCCTTCACATCCCTTCTGCCCGCCTATGAATTAGTTTCTGACAAAACAAAAGTAATAGATTAGGCTTGTATTATTTTTGCATACCAGAACAATTAACAAGGAGGAGGAGCTACTAGTAGTTAACGACACACAACAATCTGTTTTCATATAGGTATGCCATGAAGATACGTTATTACTATTGGGGGTGAATGACAATTATACTATTGAATCTGATGAGGAATGTTTTCAAATCTCTCATTCTTGGAGATCTCAGAGAGAAGCGCCCCAATTTTTTTACCCGGTTTTTTTTTGCCATATTTGGAAGCATTCCAATTTATTAGACCACACCTGAAGGAATAAGCGAGTACGCCGTCTTATGTAATAAGATGATATTGTACTGTCTGTGTGCACGACCAGAAAACTCAAAGCACGGTTGTTATAGGGGGACAATTACGATAGGCAGGCAAGTTCAAAAAACATAGGTTGCGGTTTTCTTCGTACTTGTTTGTCCAAAAAACCTTCGAAACGTTGCGGAGGTGGTCTACATCCGATGCAAGTGCAATTTGAGAGAAATTGTATCCTCAAAAAAAATCTCCGCGTGTCAATTTCTTTAAAATAAAATATTTTTCAATTAGGCCCTAGAGTCAGTGATATTAGGCAAGGGTTTTGATTGAAAGTCATAATCGCATGAACATAAAGCCGTTTGGCATTTATAATGCCCATCCAGGCTTTAATCACACCTTAATTAATAAGCTGAAAATAGCCCATCTCTTAGGCTATTGATCAGTGTAATCAGTTGCCTTTAATCAGTTGCAAAATACAAATAGTAAATGGGTACTAGTGGACTGAATAGTTGAAATGATTATAATGGGATATTCTGCAAAAAATACACTACTGAACTGAGTTTTTTTATTGGTCTTTGTAAAATATTTTTTTTTTCATGCGACGAGACTTCTAACTGGTGGGGTCAGGTACAAGGCCTCGTGGACCCCTGTGAGTTTAATTATACAATAGCTGCGGGTGGATGGGGTTGCCGGATGGCTATTGTAAAAGTACTTAAATCATTATATAATACACAAGAAGAGTCCTAAATAAGGACACTCTGCTCGAATGAAATTGAGATTCTGCCTTAAAGTAGGCTTGTTATATTAGATTGCATCTTCTGCATGAAATCACTAAAGCCACTATCACGCGATTTTTTCAAAATGTAAACAAAAAGCGACCCTATGTTTTCATCAAAGTGCACTTTTTGCATGTTGTGTTGGAAAATTGTTGTAATAAGACCCTGTAAGTGGCGAAGCGTAACGCGCCCGTATTTGTCAAGAAATGTTTATGCTTTGTTTACTAATAGAAGTCGGGATACGACTTTTTAGGACGCAGAAACAGTCGCCAAAGGGCATACTTCAGGATCGCTTTAAAATGTTAGTGTATGTTTTCACAATGAATAATTAAAGGTGTTGATAGACTAACACAGCAATTTAGAGACAACAAATGGGCATGTGACGTTTGGAAAAGGAAAAAAAAACTATGAAGTGGCTTTACACTATAACATAGGGTGTGATGTGATTACAATGATCTATACCGATTTTAATAATCTATCATTCATACTTCAGCAAATTGTTACTAGTTCCATGATGATTGATGACAATAATGCTTTTGCGAGAGGGGGAAAAGGTGGGCTAGAGGGACAAAGGGGTATATTAAGGATTATAAAAGAAAGACTCTGGGCAGAAAAAAGGGAGAAAACAGTTTATGGAACGGTGCGAAAGGGAAGAGTATACGTGGCATATTAAAGGTTATAAATTATAAAACAAGATTTAAAAGCAAGGCGTGTCCAGAAACCTTCCACGACCGGAGGTGCGCAAAGGGGCTATAGCAAAGACCAAATAGGGCTTTATTTATATTTTTTTCGACAAAAAAAAAACTCTGTATGTGCCAGCCCACAAAGTCCCAGCCACAAATGCCACTGAAGAGGAGTATGGGAGCGATAAATATGTAAAGAGGGTAAATACCTCGGAATGTAACAAGGAATTATTTAAAAATTCAGTTAATATACGATGTGGAAGAGGTAAGAATAAAGAATACATAACTAATCTAATAACATGAATAAAGGGAAGGGGAAATGAGTGTATATAAAATATGAATGTATATAGATGCTATTGGGAACGAAAAATGATTGAAATAGAACATGGGAATGAAAAGGTGAACAATGGGTGTGTAATAAAAGGGTGTTAGACGACGTATAAGGCATTTGAAAAGGATTTTTGAGATCACTTTTTTAAACACAAGAACCCGACAACAACACAACACTTTCATATGTAGAATGAAAATGGTAACGTAGTAATCACTTGAGCATGGATACCCAATGATACGTCTTTAAGCTACTTATACAAGTCTCACTAATTATCACATTATACTTTTAACACTTTTAAATAATCATATTATAATAAACATCATAGCAACATTATATTTAATACTTGTAAATACATCTAATTAACAATCATACAGTTGGACACCTTTAGATTAAATCTAAGACTACAGCATCCTAAATTTCAAATACAACCCGTCTGTTCAAATAACAGAAGGTTGGCCCCGTATAGTCGACCTCTATACGACAGGTAAGGGGACATGTATAAGATATGGTTAAATTTGTAAGATTTGTATTATTTATCACTTTTGTGGCAGAGGGAAGGGGTCCCATGGAGACCGATGATTTCGTTTTCGAGCGCTTGTTTTTTAAAGAAAATAATATGGCCAAAATTTTGTTATTGCATATAAATTGCAGTTGCGCATATTGGTGGGAAAAAAACATCAGTTGGTCATGGCATTTTATACTACATAGAAATTTGTAGGACTATTCAAAATTGTTGTTCTACTAAAGGTGCGGTTCCGATCTTCTTGGGACCCCCCGATTTACCCGGAAGTAGTATCGATTTTGATATCAGACTAAAGGAGTATTTTTTCGGATTGTCAACCTGAAATTTGAGCCCTCAAACCCATTTTATTCCAAGATATACACAAAAACGCCGTTTAGTGGTAACCATCAATATTAGGCACAGTATTGAAAAGGGCATTGAAAACACGCATTCATGAGTCTACCATAAAACCACAAGATTGTTTCCACGGTACTTGATGGGTGTATGTGCAAGTGCGAGTCTCTCATATCAAGTACAGAACACAATATACACATAATTGAACAAGCAACCTTAAATCTATAGATTATTATGATTTTTAATTTTATTCAGCAATGTGGTTGTATTTATGTCCTCCTACTAATTTGTAAGCCAGAATTATTGAAAATAGTCCTTTAGGAAAGATATTTTTCTTTTTGGGGCTGGACAAATTTCTACGCGTCAGAAATGGCTTTGGAACGCAATATTGAATCTGTATACAACGATTTATTATGTTTTTCTGTTATGTGATCGTTTCAATATGATGTTACCATTCTGGTCAAGAGGTTGTGTTTAAAAATCCAACGCAATCTGTTTTTAGGGGCGGGATTTGGGGGAGGCAAGTGGACCCTTTTGCACCAACGGGGAGTGCGAAGACCTTAGCACTTAATATTCTGTAAATGATTCAATATCGACAAATATTTAAACTATTACTATGTGTTGATTTTGCCAATCATACACTGTTTAGAAGCTGGGGTGTTAAAATGTTAAGGGGGTTAACCCGTGGGCAAATTTTTGGCCCAACAATGTGTAAAAAAACGCAAGCTTGGGGTAAATGTTTAATGTACCACTTGGTGGGTAAATGTCTAATCTCGCGTCCAAATAGTTTTACCTATTAAAAGTGTGTAAAAGGGGACCAAATTGACCTATTAATTGTACCATCAAGGAAAATGATATAATTATTAATAGGCCATATATACATAATGGCAATATATGCATGGTAATGCTGGTGATCAACTTGAATATACTGTAAATGAAACTGTAATACAAAAAATATAAAAAGTAGAAAAAATTTAAGTTATGCGACTTCTCAATTCTGAATTTATGTAATTTTCTAAAGTGCTTTAATATATGTGAATATTTTATTAATTATTATATTTAAGTATGATTTATTTTGTTTATATTATTACTTTATTCCCAACTCATTACCAGACCACTTCCCCAGTTACTTAGTTTTCCGCCGCTTCATGTATTATATCGAAGTTGGGGTAACAAAAATACCATTATTGGCCGGATTAAATTACCATTGGTGGGAATTACGGTGTTTCATTTTCCCCGGGTATACGTCATTTTCCCGCCGTTGCATTGTATTTTACCCAAGAAGTGGGTTTTAAAAACAAAATATCCGTGAGTATTTGCCACCAATTAAACATCGTCTGAAGTTGGGCATCATCATTAATCAGGCGGAATCAGTAGCAGAGAGGGTGCGGCCAGTGGGACTGAGATCTTAATTGCGCTTTGCAGGTTAGATCACACTTGTTATAATCATATAGAAAAAATTAAATGTGGCTATTGTACTAAGATAAGTTATTTGTTTTGTGTGCTGGTATTTTTCGACAGTAAAGGCTGTTGGTAAAGCGTAAGCTTTTACAAGCCGTTCAGGTTAAAGAACACACTCAGGCACTACATAGGCCTACATGTGCCTATTCATTGTATTGACCTGTCATGCATATGAATGGCTCATTTTTTGCATGCATGCTCAGTACTGCTTGTTGATCTTGACGGTCGTCTAGTAACATGAAAAGACAATAGTAGTCGATCCCACTCTTTTAAAACTCATAGCAAGACCCTTAATATTGGGACAAATCATCCCATTTTATATTTACTCCTAGCTTTACTGTCGCAATACCAGCACCACAAAACAAATAACTTATTCGTAATACAAGATTCCACATTTAGTTTTATCTATATGATTATAAAAGTGTGATCTTACATGCAAAAGCGTCAATATTATATTACAAATACCTTGAGTATTACCCTATATAAATTGGGTAAAAGCAATAAACTGCCCAACAAAGTGGCGAAAATTTACCCAAATGTGTCGAAATAAAATACCCAATCCCTTGAATATTACCCAATATAATTGGGTAAAGCAATCACTGACCAACAAGTGGATAAAAATTTACACAATGATGTTGGGTAAAAAAATACCCCAATACCCTGAATATAACCAATATAATTGGGTAAAAGCCAATACACTGCCAAACAAGCTGGATAAATTAAAACTTACCCAATTATGTGGTTAAATACTACCCAGTAACATTGGGGTGTTAAAATTATTGCCCAAAAAATGGTTGTTTTTTACATTATTTGGGAACAATTTTACCCAACCATGGTTGGGTAACACATTTTACCCAGAAAATGGGTTTTTCATAGTGACCACCCAGCGGTTGGGTAAAAGATGGGTAAAATTTTACCCAAACGTGCAACAGGTATGTGAAAATAATTGTACCTTTGTCTGGAGAAGCATGGCCTTCAAATCAAAAGACAGGCAGTTGCCTGATAGCTCTTGATGATAAACAGTGCAAATATAGCTTGGTTCTGTCACAGTCTTGGCCGCTGTCATATCGCGGCAATTCTATTTATTGGTTACAGCTGCATTTCGTGATCTAGCACCTAATTTGTTTATGGCTTAATTTATATCGTCCAGAAATTATATTTTAAAAATTTCAGTGGATTGTACGATGTTGTTGTTGTCATGCTAGGAGCAAATATTGTTTAAGGACATAAAATACAAAAATGAAAAATTTTCTACAGAGTAGATTGAATTTGCACGTAATATTAGGAACATACTTAGATCTACGGTTTCAAATGATACACAAATCTCAGCTTGTTTTTTAGGTTAATCGAGGGGAGGACAAGGCTAGGATTATCAATTCCATGATAAAATATAGCCTCAGGCTTTGTTTTAAAAAACAATGGTATTGTATCCAAATTATATCACTACAATGCAATTAGAAGTGCCCCGACAGTCTGTCACTAGGCTACCTTAGAAACTGATCTTGTACATAATTGAAAAGTCAGTAAGAAATCCAAAAATTACCATTTAAAAAAAAATCAAACTTTATTAAACCATCGTTACACCACAACATCTTAAACACAAAGTTTACTGTACACCGAAAAAAATAAGGGACAAACACCAACATGACAGTTAATTTGCATTTTTTACAGCCAAAAATGCAATGCGAACAAAAATCCATCATGACATCAGTCAAATACAGGCCAAAGAAAAGTATACTGAACCAGTGTCCCTACGAAACCATTAATATAAAGCATATAAATGGATGAGACAAACACTGAATAATGGCTTGTATTGAAACCCAGGAGTACCAAGGTAGAATAACGAGGTTCCCACATCACTATAAGCTTGCATTGTAAGTTATAGCAAAGCTTATATCAGTGTAGAATCTGAAAGTTGATCACCTCTTGTTTGCAAACCTCGATTTAATATTCACCAGCTGATTGTTTTGATTGATTTATTTTATTCCATGGCTTGAAAATGCTGAGGGTGTTTTGCCGTTCGCGAGACCAAGCATGTCTGTAATATGTGTGTGTGTAGTGTGTGTGTGGTGTTCTTACAAGAGGTACATTGGGGGAGTAAATATAGGACAAAGCTCATGTGGGCGTTTTTGTCATTATGGGAGTACGCCCACCCTGAATCTCTGCCAAATGTGTTTTTGGCCTCTAGGGGGGGTATGGTATAGTCTAAGCTATGGGTGCCCCACACGTTACACATGGATTTGTATCTATTGCTGTCGGGTGTAAAAAACTTATACCAAAATAATCCCCACAGTGTTGATATACCTACAAATTTTCCCCACAATGCATGTATGTACCGATTATACACAAAAAACACACAACTTTGGGGGGTTGGTATTCCCACAAGTTTTTTTAACCTCTTGGCTTGAGGGTGGGTTATGTGTGTATGTATGTAGGTATTATGATGTATGTATGTATGTATTATGTATGTATGTGTGTATGTATGTGTGTATGATGTGTGTATTGTATGTATGATGTATGTATGGACATGTAGTACGGATGTATTCAAACTGAAAAGTATTCTACGTTTGCGTGTTTATGATCTGTAGTTTCTTCTCACTTCGAAGCTCACATTATTCCTAGTAGAAAAAAAAAGCCATTGAAACTGAAGGGATTTTTTGAAAATAACGTAAATAATAAAATGTTACTTCAAGCATTTGCACATATTACTGTATTGTTAATGTTAAATCATTTACGTCTATCCTATTTTAAGTCGACATTTATACATACTCTAAAAACCACTTTGTAAAACCTTGCTACATCTAATGGGGGGAAATAATATAACCACAAAATGGGACAGTTCACATTTTGACATAAGTAGTAAAAACCTTATAACTAACTAAAACGTGTCCAAATGACCGCTGTTTAAATGGGCAAGCAAAAGGGTTATACGAGTTAAATGACGGGTCCTCATAATGAGGTGAGATCATTACGGTTCGCGTAGGACAGTATATTACTTTTACTTCGGGCCATTTTGAGGCAGTTTTTTGTTCGCGGAGGTACGTAAATGTCGGCCGATTTCGGCCGGTGAAAATGATACGTGCAAAATACTGTGTGCTGGTGTTTGCCCCTAGAAATTGGCGGTTTGTTGTAATTGCTTAGCTTAAAGTTTTTTTGGGTTAAAAAAAACGGTTTGTTTTGTTTTTTGTTAAATTTGTTTGCTTTTATTTAAATGGAAAGTTGGGTGTTTACTGGATTTTGAAGTATGTACGAGATCAGCTATCACTGCTTTAAAAAAGTATCTGAAAAAATTGCGATTTCTAGAGTGCGGATTTTGGTTAAAATCGCGTATACGTGTAGTGAAACTAATGTTGCGCCAAAAAAAGGAAATTAGTGATGGTTGTTTCCCCTCGGGCGATTGGTAACGTAGGGTAGTTGGGTAAAGTTTCCTTGTGGTAATAGCGGGCCGTCCAAGTGCTCGACTAGACACGCCATTGGTAGTATTGGTTGTGGTTGTGTTCCCGGGCTATAATGTGTCAAGCTAAATAGTGGGGTTACCTGGAAGAGCGTTTGGACGAAATAACCAATATACTATGGTTGCAGTGCCGAAAGGACGAATCTCGAAGGATCGAATATAATTTGTGTGTCAAGTTTTTTTTTTCCCCCCACTGATCATTGATAGGGCTATGTTCATGTTTTTTAGCTGAAATTTGGTTGTAGATGATAGATAGTAAGTCGTGTTATTTAGCTGAAATCTTTTGTAGATGATAAGACTGTATCTCGCAAATACCTCTTCTCTGAAGATCGGCACCAGTTGCGTCGTCGTACGCGTAGTAATTTCCCCAATGATCATTAGGTCTATGTTCGTGTTTTAGAGAAATATTTTGTAGATGATAGATAGTATTTTCGTGTTTTTTAGCTGAAATATTTTGTAGATGATAAATATGTATTCTCGCAATACCTCTTTCTTTGAAGATCGGCAGTAGTAATAGTAAAACCCGAGTAAGACGTGTTTTTGCATTTTTGTGAAAATGCCCAGAATGCGTTGCGGTTTAAACTAAAAAAAAAAGCGACACGTTACCAGTAGTGGCAGAGGCATGGCGCCTGAAAGGTTTGGCCAGCTTCTCTCTGGTTGGCCTACCTCGATGGCTCTGCAGACATTGTCCAATGATTCCTTAAGAGATATTAGTAAGATAGGAACCGTTGGTCTGGGTCGAATCCCACTTTCGGCGCGATTTTTTTGGGGGGAGGGGTTTTTCTTTAATTGTATTTTTAAAAGGTTACTTTGGGTTGTAACAGAGATGTTCGCACTGACCATAACAGAAGAGCAGACTATATAGGGCCTAAAGCATAACAAAAGAACAGTATCACAAATATAAAATTAATAAAGAACAATGGAATGAAATAAAGAAAAAATCAGTACATAATTAGAAATAAAAAAATAAAACGAAAAAATATAATAGCAGATGAGAAAATACTAACAACTAATTTAAAAAATAAAACGCAAATAAAATATCCGCTTTACACTATTCTTAATATCAGTAAAATAATGATAAAATAAAAAGAATTAACATAATAAACAGATCTTTATATAGGCGCCTTCTCCTGAAAGGGATAGAAATCTAAAATGACTAAATAAATTACCCAATAAATTTTTAAAATCAGTTATCAAAATTAAATGATAAAGAAACGACAAATATGCACCAAATAAAGCCAAAATGGTTAAAAAAAATAACGGGAGGATATAAAAATATTTTAAAAATTAATAAATCAAAGCCGTATAACACAAAATATTAGATATCTCCATCGTAAAAATGACAAAAATATTTCATAATTAACACTAACAAAATAAAGATGACCCAACTATTAAATAAAACAACGCATAAACACAACTACAATTAAAACCAACAATGTTGAATAATCATATACCTATACTACCAAATGCGAAATGAAAAATATAATAAAATAAAAGCAACACTAAATTATTACTAAAGTAAATAGTTTACAATACCAAATTGAAATAACAAATTAAAGATTTGACTAAATAGGTCAATAAAAACTAAATAATAAATTAAGAAATTGAACACATATACAATCACATAATTAAAAACAAAATCAACACTATGAATAAAATATACAATTATAAATTAAAAATACAAAATAAACAAAGATATACTGACAAATAACAAAAACGAATGAATTGTTCGCGAATGAAATTGCATTATTGTAACCCCTGGCTCATATTCCAAGCAATTGTCAAGAAAACCTTTACAGCCTTCACATTCTGGACATCCATTCCTGGCACCTTACAAACTTTGCATGTGTGTAAATATCAGACGCAAGCAACCTAGGGGCTACCACCAACAGTGTCTCAACAGCACCACTGTACATGTAGAATTCTCTTACCATCACAGGTTTTTTTTCTAAGTGTCATCCCTGCATCTGGAACACCCCTACCAGCTTTACTGGGTTAGCTTATCACTGGAGTCGCCTGAATCCATTCAACAACTCCGCTTAGCTAGCCACCCGAACCTTCTTTTTACTTGCACCAGTCTTTTTCCTGGTCACACTTTTGTTTTGATCTTTGTTCTTGTGACCGAGCACCTTTTTTCACCTGGTAGGTTCAACAATACTCTACTAGCTGAGTGATGTTAAATGATTGGAAAATAGATAAGATAGATGCATCAACTTTGTCCAGTCCACAGTCAACCTAAAAAACTTGCATGTCGCCTGAACATGCAGCCACGTAATTACAATTCCTATTTGACCTATATCAAACAATCTAAACAACTTCCAAGGAAAACGTCCTGGCTTCAATTCAACATACAAATTCCAGCCACCCGCGGTTAACAAATGCTCCAGAGCGAGCCGATACTGTTCTGAAACAGAACGCACCCAACACGCCAACATGAACCCACTGGCAACACACACTTTACCAGCCTCCTCCCCCAACCAGTCCCCAGCTAACCAGCAAAACCTGAACCTAGAAAGCCGAGAACGCGAATTCAGTTTGATAACTAATATTAGTTTTAAAAATTGACAAATATCTTTGATGGGCTCTCCCCACTGACAGATATTTCCCATATGAAAAATAAAGTGTTTTTATTCTCTATCTAAATAAATCCCATTATGTTAACGACATCCGAGTAACATTTCGCTCTCAGGGTCCCTAAAAAATAAGCAACTGATTGTAAGTTGCACAATGTAAAGTTTCCATCATATATCCCGCGACTGAAAGGATTAAGTTTAATTCTAGTACCAACTTTTTAATTTCGTATTGGAGTAAATTACAAAATATCTACCTGTATTTTATGTTTGCATGTTTTGAAACATAAGCTAATCAAAATTTACATTTTTGTTTCACTTATAAGACATTTCCAGATGCTTTGACATATCGCGTGGCACCTTTATAAATATGTTTATCGTGGATTAATACCTAAATTACCCTTCATTTGAGGTGGCCTTAGATCTAAGTCCCCATAATTAGGGCCAAGAGTATACTAATGTTCCTTAAACACACCTAAATCCATCTCCGTTACAAAGTTCGCCAGTTTTCTTCCAGAGGTGGGTAAACCCGTGTTTTTTTTTTTTTTTAATTGGAGAACAGGTTTCTTTGGTATAAATCTTCTGTTTAATGCAAATGGTCTTACATTCTTGGTTTTATATTATAAATGATTGAATTACTGATTTAAAATAGGCCATTCTGGGAGTCCCCACCCACCCTGCTATTGCATAATTACACTCGCAATGAACCACGTAGCCCACACTAATAACAAATACTAATACGTTATATTAGGGAGGCTTTTTTTACACCAGAGATATAATATTCAGGATGTTGTGCAAGAAAATTCTTGTAAAGCTTAAACGTCTTCAATTTCTACAAGAATTTTATAGTTCCCTGAAAATAAACCAGATTCTTCCCATTAAGCAATACTAATTTAGACCTGTCATTAATACACAACATGTAAAACAACATTTAATGGTCGCTATACTTTTATGAGTTTGTATTTAAAATTAACAAATTGGCCATCAGATTTTTAAATGTTTGCACCTGCAATTTTTAATCGTGATAATTATCTAAATGTGCGCGGGCATTTAGAAAGATTTGGAAAATAGGTTACCAATTGATCATCTTATAATTTTATTGCAATCAAAACAAAAATGTGCAACAAATACTATCACTTGCAAGGGATGCACTTCTAAATTAATTTAAAAAAAGGGCAGATTTTGAAATCATGTTGTCTGTTAGGTTTGATGATTGCGCAAAACAGGCGAATCCGGTGTAATTATGTGCTCTAATACTTTGCTTTATTTCCTCGCGCAGTTTGTTTCCGTAAGAAACTGAAGACCTTTTTTCATTGTTTTCTTCTTACAATTTCTTCCGGAAGAAAAGTTTTCTCGCGGAAGTTCATAAACCTGTTCCATTAATGAGGTGCCCTACACCTAAATCTCATTTCATTTGTGAGGGCCGTTGAGTTAACATATGACATGACTAAAAGATTGTCGTATACATAAAATGAAATATTTTTTTTTTTTTTTTTTTTTTTTAAAAATCAATTTATGTTATGTTAATGTTATTTTATGTAATTGCTCCTTATAGAGACATTACATATTTGTCTAATGTAATAATAATGTTTAAAAGGAAACAAACAAAAAAACGATCCTGGCACGCCAATGAAGGATTTCACAAAATTACCAAATTCAGCGGCGCGTAATGAGTAAAATCCAAATTATGACGATTTTGAATTTCGAATTGACTTGTTCGTTCATAGCGGCAACATTTCTGTGTCAATTCTGCGTTTTTTTACAAATACAAACGAATTCCTATACCTGAAATGAATTGAGGTTACTTAGTATAATCAATATAATTCTAAATGACTCAAATCACAGGATATAGGATATTTCGTTTCTATTTTCACATGTTATAATTCTAAACCTGACTAAACCTAATTTTGATAACTTTCTTATTTTGAAAATGACATATGTTTCAAAGATAAACACGCATATCTTAAAGACTAAGTTTTATTGCTAAACAATGAGCTCTAAATATGTTTTTAGTTTTAACATGTTTGAACTATATGAGAGTAAGAAATGTGAAAATTTGCCATTGCGAAACGGGTCTTTACAAACAACGAATCAAATTTTATATCTTTCCTAAATAAGTGAAAAAACGAACTTATATTCGTCATATTATGTCTTTGTTTCTTAATTTTGCTAGAAGTCACACCAATACGTAATTTTATACAAATCGAAGACTTAGAAAGTATGTTTCCTTCACTTTAATGCACT
Source organism: Ophioderma brevispina (assembly GCA_023653785.1). Taxonomy (NCBI): domain Eukaryota; kingdom Metazoa; phylum Echinodermata; class Ophiuroidea; order Amphilepidida; family Ophiodermatidae; genus Ophioderma; species Ophioderma brevispina. The sequence goes on along the minus strand of JAMKCH010007334.1, from coordinate 9,896 downwards.
TATAAAATGAACCCAACCATTTCTATAGGTTTCCATATTTACCGGTATCATTGATAGGTTTTCCCAGTTAATTCGCACTTGTGTACTTGAATTTAATAACACACAATGGACTTCGTCCCGTAAAATCTGAAATCGCTGAAAGGGCAAACCAATGTCCATTATTCTGATATGTCACATTTGTGTCATCGTATTTCAACTGTGCGTCATTAATTTTCGTGTCGTTCAATGCTTCGTCTAATTCGCCTTGCATATCAATACTGGCGTATTAGAAAGCAATTCGACGTTTTCATTGATATTCATTATCTTTTCCTTCAATTTAGTTTTGCGTATAGGCCCTTTATAACAAATTTAAATAGGCATTCTGTAGGGGATGGTTCTGAAATGTTTTTTCTCCAATGTTTATCTTCAAAACATACACTTTTCTGGCTCGTGTCTTTTGGCCTTAAATTTACGAATCTTGCCAATTTGTGTGTTACAATAAGAAAAAAACATTGTAAATTCGATATTAAAATATGCATGTTTTTTCTTATTTGTTTGACTTTATGTTGTCCGATTCTTGACTATTTTTGTCTTTTACAATTAAAGCCACTATCAACGAATTCTTTAAGAATGTAAACAAATCTCTGCAAGACCGGTTTGAATGTTATAGTGGTCTTTTTCACAAAGAACAGTAATACAGTTGTTATGACTTACACACAAGCAATTTATAAAACAAAATGAGCATTTGGAATTTTAAAAAAAATGACTGAATTGTGGGTTTCAATCAATGGCGGGCTTCACCATATAAATAAACCCTATCCCTTATATCTATCCCCGGTTTACTAGTATTCAAATATATGCATGCATATACAAAATGTGAATTATTTTGCAAAAAATTATTTTTTCGTCCCCGTAATGTTTAATAACGCGTATCTGCGAGAAGACAATTACTGTAAAGTGACGGGCAAAGCCTCAAGAATTCTTAGATTAAAGACCTCGAAGAGCAAATGGGCCTGTTTTACAGGATTTTTTGGCATATCGCCAAAACATTTGGTTTGTTTTGGAAAGTTTCGTTTTTTTGGTCAATTAGCGTAGGCGGGGTCATTTTCGCGGCACCAATTTTCAGGTAAATGCCCGTGAATTCCTACGTATGAGAATTCACTGGCTTTGCGCTCAGTCAAATCACAGCATTTTTACCGTAGTTTCTCAAAATTACGGGATCCGTAAATTAGGCGGTTTTTCTTTTTTCAGTACACCCGCCACAAACCTTCGCTTACAAGCGGACCCCCGTTAACATAGGCCCTATCGTTGCCTTAAAAAAACCTTAAAATATAACAAAACGATTTAACATAGTTCCTACAAACGCACGGCACGGTGACCATGGAACGTCCTTTCAATAAAAACAGCATAACCATTAAACATCTTTGTCCCTTCAACATATAACAATTCCTTCATATTCATTTCGTACGTACTTGTTAAACCGACGGCAACACACACCCAGCTATATTCTACAAAACGACCGCACATTTTAATCTGAGGCTAAACAAAGTTTGTATTAACGAGGGGTGGTACGGAAGGTGAAAACGGAGGGCGCTAAACTCATTCAGATGCGAAAGGTAGAAGAGAATTATGGCGTGGGCCACACCCAGAAATAACTGCCGCCATTTGAAATACACGCAAATATACCTGTTTGAAGCGAGATTTCGAACTCCAGCGGCAATATTTGGCTCACAAGTTATATATCAATGGGATTGCAAATAGATGAAACTTTAACATATGTTTTCAATATATAAAAATAAATTTCACTCCTGTTAAAATCATTACATTTAGCACTTATTTTCAGCTTATCTTTTTATGGCTACGCACGCATGCAGCCTTGAACATAAAACCCGAGATTTACACTAAGAGAAAAAAATTTGAACCTATAACCTTTATTTTTGTTCTCATAATAGAACCCTTTTGCAAAGAGAATACTATAAAGAAGCGAAGTAAGTTCTGCAAGGCTCAAAGAACACTTTTGGAAGCATTTTGATGAGGGTTCATAAAATAAAAAAGATTCGAAGAAGAACTTTTCTATTTAGAGTGTATCAAAAGAAAGATGAAGACCCCTCATCCTCTATCGCAAAACTAAATTTTGCGATGGTAGTCGGGGGGGGGGGGGGGGGTGCGATGGCAAGTCTTGGGAGGACTCATAATATGAAATGTGGCGTGTTAGTCTGAGAGCATTAAATCACTTATATAATATTTTTAAGGGGGGGGGGCGTGGTGTAGGGGGAGGGGGGGGCAGTGCCATTTTCATTACTATATCCATAAAACCGTTTTGGTGAATATTTTGGGGTTAGGGTAAATGCTAAAACAAAGGCGGCAAACATTAATTTCTTCTCAAAGGCTTCAATGACTAATTTTCTTTAACTATAACTAAAGCAAATCAGTGATAAATAAATGAGAAGAAAAGGCCCCCTGCTTGGGTGACGATCAAGTGGAAAATAGAGTGGTCCTTGGTGGTTATGCAAAGGATTTTGTTTGAAATGACGGTAATCTTTTGGGTGAAGCGATGATGAAAGGGGGGGGGTAACACAGTAGATACCGCTTTTTTTCTGCCCCCCCACGTGTGGATCGATCTGGATGATTAGCCCAACATTACAAGTGTATCATGTGTGGACCATCTTGTATAGGCAATTTCGAAATGAGCTCAACATCGATCCGAACTAGTGTTGAACCCATTTCCAAACTCTTGAGTCATATCCTAGCCTACCACGGGGGGTCCAGTACCCGGCCGGCCAAGCCTAAGTTTTACATTTAGCGCACCACAAGGCCCTAGGCCAGACGGAGATTTTGTATCTTGATTTTATTATTCTTGGTATTTTTTAGTGTGATTGGTTATATTTCAGCAAAATAAAGATCTTTTATTGGCGAAAGCCAGAGTTCACCTAACTTCCGGGCGTACACGCAGTATGTGATTTCAAAGGGCGTGGCACACCAGTAAATACCTGCCCCATTGAACTACAGCAAATACCTGGTTTTTTAAAGAGAGATTTCGAACTCAAGCCGGCAATATTTGGCACACAAGTTTATATATCATGGATTGCAATGCGATGAAACTTTACATATTTTTCAATGTGTATTGGGGGTTCCTTCCGATTCGTTTTTTTGCGATACGAGACCCTAAATAGCGCCCGTGCCATTTTTCGTCACCCGTCGTTCGAGCCTGCAAACTCATTTACGCCATCTTCCTATTCACCGGGGCCTACTTCTCCGTAAAAATCAAAGTTTAAATTTCATCGTTCCAATGTGTTAAAGACACATTATTTGAACAATAATATGGCACTACCGCCTTCACAACTCGCACAGGACCGTAAACATCTCAAAATTAGCTGTTTTTTTACTCTGGAAGTAAAACCATTACATGAAATGGCTTGGTGATTTAGTGTTGTGGCGCCCTTGTTTTGTCACTGCAGGGCGCACACAAGTAAATAACTGCCCATTGAAATACAGCGCAAATATAATTTGTTTTGAAAGCAGATTTGACTCAGCGGCCAACATTGGCATACAGTAATATATCATGGATTGCAATCCATGAAACTTTAACATATGTTTCAATTTATGTGGGGTCTTCCGATTCGTTGTTCCGAGACGAGACCATAAATAGCGACCGTGCCATTTTCAACCCGTTTTCGAAACTTCATTTACGCCATCTTTATACACCGAGGGCCTACTTCTCGTGAAAATCAAAAATTTTAAATTCATCGTATCAATGTGTTAAAGACATTATTTGAAACATAATATGGCACTACAGCTCTTCACAAACCCCGTCTTCGAGCCATTGCAAAAACTCATTTTAAGCAATCTTCATACACGAGGGGCTACTTTCTACGTAAAAATCACAAATTTAAATTTCACGTATCCAATGTGTAAAACAAATGATTTGAAACATAATATGGGCACTACGATCTCACAAAACTCGCACAGACCGTTAAAACATATCAAATTAGCAGTGTTTTTTACCGGAAGTAAAAACAGTACATGAAATGCGTGGTGAATTAGTGTTGTGCGACCTGTTGTCCTGAAGGGGCACACCAGTAAATACTGCCCCATTGAAATGCACGCAACTATATTGTTTTGAAAGCGAGATTTCGAACTCAAGCGGCAAAATTTGGCATACCAGTAATTATATCAATGGATTGCAAATCAATGAAACTTAACAGATGTTTCAATGTATGGGGTCTTCTGATTCGTTTTTTCCGATACGCGACCCTAAATAGCGACCGTGCCATTTCCCACCCATTTTCGAAACTTCATTTACGCCATTTCATACCCCGAGGGCCTACTTCTCCGTGAAAATCAAAAATGTTAATTAATGATCCAATGTGTTAAAGACAAATGTAATTGAAAACTAATAGGCACTAAGACCTTCACAAACTCGCACAGGACCGTAAACATCTCAAAAATAGAGTTTTTTACCGGAAGTAAAACAATTACATGAAATGCGTGGTGATAGTGTTGTGCGCCTTCGAAAACAACAACATTTAACGATTTTACAAAAAACATATAGCAAATAAAGGAGTTATTTGCCACATTGGTTTTTTTTTTTTTTTTTTTTTTTTTTCTTTTAGTGAAATATTTCAGCGATGTGCTACTGTCCGTTCGGCAAATATTCATGTTTGTAAAGCCGTACTTGATACGGCATTTTCCGAAAAAGTGCTAGCGATCCGCGGCGGCATATGCACGAGCAGTGAGCCGAATAAAAGGCCAAAGCGTTATTTTTCGCCGGATGACAAAAATTGATACTATACACCTTAAAAGACAGTGGAATTGATGCAATGTATACCTTATATGTGCTATAAGTAAAATAAAATAAAAAATTCATCTGCAGGTTTTTTTTAGTGAGGCATACCAACACCGCGATAAAATAATATGATAAAATACATCCGAGTGGACAGGCACAACTAGTTATTGTTTATTTTTTATATATTAATAACGGACGGGCCCTTGACGAACACTTTAAAGCGCCTAAATCGGGTGTGTGCTTTACGTGTACTGGTGTTTGATTCTTTTGGTGAGTTGCTATATTGAAAGAGTCTTGCCGCCATCGTCTGAGCAGTTTTTTTTTTCAGACGAGTTTGAGGTAGATAGGCCGCCACCATGCAGGGAAGTGATTTCAAATCTCGTTTCATATCGAAAGGTTTTCAGCCATTTTATATCTATCCTTGTCAAATAAGCGCATTGAAATCATAGTCAGTCATTATGGTCGAATAAACGAGTGCATTGTTATTAATAGAGCACTTATTTCAAATATAATGGTCGTCTCAGCTCCGTTGCACGTTCTGTAAAAATGAAGTGTCTCTTGATACCAAACCTTATAAGCTCGCGCGGCAAAGTAGAAAATGCAGGTAAGCATTCTAGAAAAAACCGGTTGGAAATGCCAAATGACCAAATCGAGCAGGTGTGTTAGTATTTTTAGTAACACTAGGTTTGGACAGTGTTTTGGGGCAAATAAAGTATATACGAAAGCTTAAAATTAATGAATGATCAGTGTATATTATTTATGCACGGCATTTCTCAGCGAGTATAAATGCTAAAAATAGACCAGAAATAAGTCAGTGGAAATCGCCATTGCCAAAAAGTTAAAAGTGAAAAAGTTACTAAATGAATAGAAATGTTCTAGACAGGATATAGAATCAGACTTTAACAAAATCTGGTTATTTAAGAAATTAAAGGTTTAAGATGGTCAGTGTATGCAAGAATAAAAACATGATAATGGCGCGGCGCGAAGCGAGAACCCATTATTCAAATGTTTTTACTACGAGGGATCACTATCGGCATAAACATGGAAATCGCAACCCTTATTTCTATTCATTACCCCAAATAAAAACGTGAAATTAATAAACGAAAAAAATGACAGGTCTTACTAAGAAACTCGATAAGCGAACAGTTTGTTTACGTCTTTATCAGCGCGCGCGTGTTTCCTTCGCGTAAAGGTTATCGCGTTCGCCTATAGTGATGGTACACGCGCCGAAAAAGAAGTTCGCTTGAATCACGCACTAGGGGCAATCGCGACCCATTATCGCAGAATAAGGGGCAGTAAACTAACCATCAAAGGCGCGATTATTGAATAATGGGCAGTTAAAGCAGGGGTTGACACTAGCGCCTGTCGTCTTTGATCTTTACCCAACAATATGGCTATAGCAAAATACGAAAGTTCTCGCATACCCACGAAATTTATGGTCCCTCCTGTATAATTTAACTTCATGGTATAGAGTTACGTGTTCTCCGTTTGTAACATGACAGAAAAAACTTCGCATTGCATAGACTCGGGCTATATCTAGTGCCCTCACATCGAAACCTATGGGCCATCCTCAGTTTAAGGGGTTGTACACTGAATGTTCAGAGTAATTATTTCATTTCAAATGGCCTATTTCAGTTTATTCAAGGCAAATGTGGTATTGGTTAGTCATTCAAAAGTTAGCCCCTTTAATGTTCTTTAGATTATTTCATCTATTTTATGAATCAAGGTATATATTGTTACAGCCCTTGCGGTCTACAATTCGGGTGCCTTCAATTGAAATCCCCTGGAACGTGTAGTTCCATTGTAAACATAACGTAATTCACCGTATATCCTATAGTTATAGCAATTCAGAAATTCAGAAATTTCACCGCTTTATAGAATCACCAATTACGTTTTAAGTCCAACTAGTCTACAAGATTATCACCTATGTATGGGTATCCCCCGCGTTTGCCTGGACCATTGAGCTAGGGGAATATAAACCAAGCGGGGAAACGCTTGGTTATTGAATATTGAAAGGCCAGCAGCCGTAACGAATTCTTCACACCTCGCGCGCCATCCTTGTTGTTGCCAGGCCGGTTAGTCCCGCGCGCGGAACGTTTTTTGAAGCCCAGTTGAAAAAATACAAAATGATGACAGCGTGCGTATTTTCATGAGCCCTAAAAAACGTACGGCGCTCCCACAAATTGTAATCGCTGCGTCTTGAGCAAATACACATTGCCCATAGAAATTTCTATGCATTGTTACATAAATGTATTTTGTTGTTATTGTTGTCTTGTCTGTGTTTTCATTTGTACAAAACAAACAAGTGAAGTAATCTTTCTCCGCATTTTTCTTCCCTCTTAATTTTGGTTCTTACTGCTCTTGAGTATTTACACGTCTTTTAAGTAATGCCTTCAAAAAAATAGCCTGTATCAGGGACAACGATCACCTAACAAAGAAATACAACTGAAATAAGAACAAAAGTTGATCGTTTTAAATCGATCGAGATTGAAAATCAAAACATGTAAAATAGTACCTGTATAAGGTAAGTAAAAATCAATAAACAAATGGAAAACAAAAAGCCAATAATACAAACTAATATGTATAAACTGCTAAACAGGATTATGAAAGAACGGACAGAAGAAAGAAAGAAAGCCTGAAAGGAACGGAAGGAAAGAAAGAAAGAAAGAACGAACGGAAAAGAAAGAAAGAACGGAAGAAAGAAAGAAGAAAGAAAGAAAGAACGAACGGGAAAGAAAGAAAGAACGGAAAGAAAGAAAGAAGGAAAACTAGGAGAAGGTAGAAAAGAAAGAAGGAAACTAGAAAGGAATAAACTAAAAAGGAAATAAAGGAGAACTAAAAAGGAAAACTAAAAAGGAAGAAACAAAAAGGAAAATAAAAAGAAATTAGAAAGGAAGAAACTAAAAAGAAAATAACAACGGAAGAAACTTAAAAAGAAAATGAGAAAGAAACTAAAAGAAAAATTATAAAGAAGAAAAAAATAAAAGAAAAACAAATAAAATCTAAAAGAAAAAGAAAAAAATGAAATAAGACAATTTTAAAACTAAGAGGAAAAAGAGAAACTTAAAGAGAAAGAAAGAAAACTAAGAGAAAGAAAGAAAAATAAAAGAAAGAAAGACACACTACATAGAAAAAAAAAGAAAAAAAAAAGAGAAACTGAAGGAAAGAAAACTAAAAAGGAAAAACTAAAAAGAAAGAAACAAAGAAACGAAGGCATGAGAGAAAAGTGAAAGAAGGAAAAGAAAAAAGAATTAAATTGCAATTTTGTTTATTTTAGTTTATTATGTGTGATTGTTCGGGTCAGCGAAACATAAAAGAAAACTGTTGGCCTGAAAATAAGAACAACAATGCGAGACCATCAAAATCCACGCAGCCTAAACTGTCCGCGTACTATTTACGATGCCATTTGGGTCGTCGAAATCGCCCGCTGTCACGCATACCCCAAATTTACCACAATCGCTCGACGATGCGGGAAATAGCATGATCGGTAGGTGCGTACACAACACGCACGGACGTCATTCGAAACGGGCTAGTCGCCAACTCTAGTTGTAATATAAGCATCGGTGGTGTTGGCAGCCAGCCTCGGGTCGTCGCTGTTACTGCACAAGCACACGCACCTACAAATCTGTGCGCCCCACGCGTTTAGGTTATCAGGTTGATTTTCCCCCGTATTCCCCCCAATTTTCTGATCGGCCGATTTTTTCTGCAATAATTATGGCGAAACTCATCGGATGGAAGAACCATGCATCTAAAAAATTCCTGCATTCCTAATACACAAAAGTCTCCCGATGACCCTTTAAATTTTGGTTATAAAGAAAAGAGATTTTGAGGTCCCGAGGGATAGCATGTTGGCAGTCAATCATTGTTATTGTTTTTTTTCACTCGCGTAGTGTGACGAAACGTAAATACGACCTGTCTCATAATATGCATAAGGACTCTTCCAATACGACGATAGCAAAACCAAATTGGTGGTGCCCAATACTATGTTAATGAAGTGCGTATGTCATTATAATACTTTTGGGCCCCTAGATTTTGGTGTCGACGAACGGGAGCGTTTGTGTAGAAATCCGCTTGTCTATCTTTACAGTCATTGGCCTGGACTTTTTAGTGCTGTGTCGTCTCACCCCTTAAAATCTAACCCGTGTCGTTATAAGATAAACGGGCCCCTGTAAACCAAGGTCCAGGACCACTGTTCGTCCACAATTGTCTCGAAAAAAAAATCCTTATTTTAAATCCTCCTTGAGTCAAAGGTCCTAGAATGTGAATTAGTTGCCACGGACCAAATTATGAATGCGAGTGTATGTCCAAAAAGATTATTTGTTTTGCACAGGCTATTGTTTTATTCCGTCAATTGTCGAAAAGTGAATTTGCGCTCCCTCTCCGTGGTTTTCTTTGTTCTGGCGTTCGCTAATGAATTAATGGGTATCGAACACTCCCCAAGATGCAATCCCCCTTGAAGTTTAGGGATTGCGTTAACGGTCTTTTTAACCAACACTAGTGTCAACACTTCATCAAGTGCGTTTATTCCTATTTGAGTCAAACATAAACATATCAAGATGAGAGAACGAGTTGTGAATTCAGGTATACAAATGTGGTACTAAAATCTATTTGTTTTCCTGAATATCATCTAATATCTGGCTGAGTGAACGTGTGTTTCAATCGAAGTCGTCAAGTTTCAACATCATTCACTCGACAACGATCGTTACGATTGTATTTCAGTACTCTTATGTCCAAATCAAACGTAAGCCGGAAAGTTGCCAATGAAGGTGTTTGCGTAACCACGCAGTCTGTGGAGAGTCACTAACTAATGTAGACTTTCAGGAGTAAAGTAAAAAGACCTTTCGTAAGCTTAATTCGAATCTTCAAAACAAAAGTAGTGAATATTCGTAAATTCGTGACCGTCGATAGAGGGCAGCATAAGCAACTGCATGAAATGAATTTGCACTACCAGACGGTGCAGGACGATCTGATATGGCACCTTAAGGAATTCATGACACTGAAATAGAATTTCAATCTTCAAAAGTAGGGCTGTGGTCTTTCCAAAATTATCTAATTTGCCTACATAGTCTAAAGTAGAGTTTGGTTTACTAGTCCGCCTGTGGCTTGACATAGTGCCGGTTAACCGAGTGGC